>PVLC010016974.1:10962-34702 GCA_004027655.1 Graphiurus murinus
GGCGCACGCTTGTAATCCCAGCATTCGGGAGGCTGAGACCAGAGGATCCGGGTTCGCGGCCAGCCTCAGCTACCTAGTGAGGCACTCTGGAACTTAGTGAGACTCGGTTTCAAAATAAAGAATAAAAAAATAGGGCTGGGGGTGTAGCTCGGAGGTAGAATGCCCCTGAGTTCAATCCCCAGTACCGCAAAAAAAAAAACCAAAAAAAAAAAAAAAAAAGTACCTGGCAGCCGAGTGTGGTGGTACCTGTAATCATGGTGCTTGGGAGGATCAGACAGGAGGATTATAGATTCAAGACCAGCCTCGGCAACTTAGCAAGGCCCTCAGCAACTTAGTGAGACCCTGTTTCAAAATAAAAACTAAAATAGGGCATGGATACAGCTCAGAGGTAGAATGCCCCTGGGTTCAATCTCCAGTAAAACACACACACACACACACACACACACACACACAGAGTACTTGGCACACAGTAGATGTCCAATGACCATTGGCTTCTTAAATAAATTTCCAGTTAGTGCATATGCTAAGTGCTAATGTGCTAAATGCTTTACTTTCATCATGTTACTTAATTATGTCTAATAGTCACAACTCCTCCCATTTTACAGGTGAGAAAACAGAGACTCAGAGAGATGGCTGTGACTCGCCTAAGGTGACAGCTCCTAACCATCACCCCATCTGGCCTAGTACCTCGGTCCTCCTGTCCCCCTGAGCTTCCTCTTGAGCCCCTGTCACCAGCCGCCCTGGCCCAGGTGGGGTGGGAGTCAACGGGTGACAGTGACCGATTTAGAAAGTAAAGTTGCTTTCTCAAACAAATAAGAAAGAAGAGGAAAGAAAGAGCCGGCCTGCCCGCTTCCTGCCCCACTCTCTCCAGCACCTGGGGCGCAGCTGCGAGGTTTTCACTGCTTGTTTGTTCTGCCTGCCCTGCCCGAGGAGCCTCTTCTTCAGGCCCAGGCCCCTCCCCGCAGGAGATGGGACGATTGTTGAACCCATGGAAATAAGCACCCTCCCTTATCCTTGTGTTGTTATTGTCTCCAGCATTGTTTTGGACAACAATAGCAATGATCAACACACTCCCTGGTTTCCGGTACTTGGGAGAGGGGGTTACAGCTCAACTTGGGAGCAGCCTCCTGGGGGCCTGAGCCAGTTACTGCTTCTCTCTCAGCCTCAGTTTCTTGTCTGTGGAGTGGGGATGGGGTGATGGTAAGGGTTGGCTGAGGCCAGCATGGCATAGAAAGCACAGTACACAAGCCGGGCGTGGTGTCACACACCTGTAATCTCAGTACTTGTGAGGCTGAGACAGGAGGATTGCAAGTTGGAGGCCAGCCTCAGCAACGTAGTGAGACCCTGCCTCAAAATAAAAATAAAAAAAATTAAAAGGGCTGAGGGTATAGATCAGAAGTGGAGTGTCCCTGGGTGTTCAATCTCCAGTACAAAAAAAAAAGAAAGAAAGAAAGAAAGAAAAGAAAAAGAAAGTGCAGCACACAGCTGTGGTGGTAGCTTCTCAGTGGATCACAATGAAAATCAGGGTCACACAGGGACACAATTTAAGAGCCTCCTTGGACCGGGCCTGGTGGCACATGCTTGTAATCCTAGTACTTTGGAGGCTGAGACAAGAGGATCACGGATTCATGGCCAGTCTGTTACTTAGTGAGGCCCTCTGCAACTTAGTGAGACCCTGTTTCAAAATAAAGAATACAGCCTCAGCTACCTAGTGAGGCACTCCGCAACTTAGTGAGACTCGGTTTCAAAATAAAGAATAAAAAAAATAGGGCTGGGGGTATAGCTCGGAGGTAGAATGCCCCTGAGTTCAATCCCCAGTACCGCAAATAAATAAATAAATAAATAAATAAATAAATAAATAAATAAATAAATAAATAAATAAATAAAATAAAGAATAAAGCCGGGCGTGGTGGCGCACACTTGTAATCCCAGCATTCGGGAGGCTGAGACCGGAGGATCCAGGTTCGAGGCCAGCCTCAGCTACCTAGTGAGGCACTCCGCAACTTAGTGAGACTCGGTTTCAAAATAAAGAATAAAAAATAGGGCTGGAGATGTAGCTTGGAGGTAGAATGCCTCTGAGTTCAATCCCCAGTACCGCAAAAAAAAAAAAAAAAAAAAAAAAAAAAAAAAAGGGCTGGGGGTATAGCTCAGAGGTAGAATGCCCCTGGCTTCAATCCCCAGTACCGCAGGAAAAAAAAAAAAAAAAGATTTTTTTTTTTTTTGATGTGGGAAAGCTCAGTGGACTCAGAAGTAGGATCCTCTAGGACCCTTGGTGTTTTAAGTACATTACGTTTAACTCATTTCACCCATACCTCAAGCAAAGGAAGTAGATGCTGCCATCATCCTGACGTGTGTGTGTGTGTGTGTGTATGTGTGTGTGTGTGTTACTGGGTATTGGACCCGGGGACAATCTACCTCCAGGCTACACCTCAGCCCTCAGCCCTATTTTTAAATTTTGAAACAGGGTCTCGCTAAACTACCATAAGCTGACCTCAAACCAGCAATCCTGTCTCAGCCTCCCAAGTACTAGGATTACAGGTGTGCGGCACCACGCCCGACTTGTCATCCCGATTTTATAGAGCAGGAAACCACGGCATGGAGAAATGACTCATCCAGGGTCAGCACAGCTGGTAGGTGCCAATCTGGGTCCAGAACCAGTGCTCAGAGCTGCCCTGGGGTCAGGGCCCAGCCCCGAGGGTGTGCTTTCCTTTGTGACCATGGACAGGGCATCTGCCAATGAGCAGCCCGTAATCCTGCCTACAAAACTGTGCTGACTGAGGGAGCATTGTGGTCAGAGTAGTGTCGATGCAGAGAAAGACAAAGAATGACCATACCCCATATCCGGGGCTCTGAAGGCCACAGCTGTCTGTGCTCTCCATAGTACAGGCAAAGGCTGGCCGGGAGGATGCTGAGGGCCCTGCCCAGCTCTGAACATCTAAATCCTGTGGTTACAGCTGGGGAGTGATTCCGGGAGGCACCTGGTAAGAGGTGGCTCCACCCGTTGGGGCTAAAAAAAAATCCCTGAGGCCGCCACCGTGCAATCTACTAGTCACCTGCTGCAGCGCATGGCCAACTCGCCAACTCTGTTTTCCTGCCCCCACCCTGCCCCCATGAACTGTGTGGCCCTGGAGAAATCCCTTGACCCCTCCGAGGCTCAGGAAGGAGACTCCGCTCTCTCGGGAGCATTTGGAATAGAGATGTCGCCTTACCACGCACCACTGCTAAGGGGCCAGGAGAGCCTGGGCTTTGTGTCCCACTCCTGGCTCTGACACTCCCTCCCGTGGGCCTTGGGCACTGTGACTCTCTGAGCCTCGGTTTCTGCCACTGAAAATGGGTCAGCACAGCACCTGAGACCCAGCAGGTGCTTCAGGACTAATGATTATGCTTGGGCAAGACCACTTGCCATGCTTGAAAAGGATATGCAGGGGTCCTCAGAGATCCTGGGGTACTGTGTTCTCTCTATGTGGTCCTTGGGATTGAGCCCAGGATGCTCTACCACTGGGCTACGCCCCAGCCTTTTTTTTTTTTTTTTTTTTTTTGGCACTGGGGATTGAACCCAGGGGCATTCTACCTCTGAGCTACACCCCCAGCCCTTTTTGTTCTTCCTTCCTTCTTTCCTTCCTTCCTTCCTTCCTCCCTCCCTCCCTCCCTCCCTCTCCTCCTCCTCCACCTCCTCCTCCTCCTGCTCCTCCTCCTCCTCCTTCTTCTCTCTCTCTCTCTCTCTCTTTTCTTTCTTTTTGCGGTACTGGGGATTGAACCTAAGGACATTCTACCTCTGAGCTATACCCCTAGCCCTACTTTTTTTATTATTCATTTATTTTGGTACTAGGGACTGAACCCAGGAGCATTCTACACCCAAGCTATATCCCCAGCTCTGTTGTATTCTTTATTTTGAAACAGGGTCTCCCTAAATTGCAGAGGCTGGCCACGAACCTGCAATCCTTCCTGTCTCAGCCTCCCAAGTACTGGGATAACAAGCGTGGGCCACCACGCCCGGCTTGTTTTTAATTATGAAACAGAGTCTCACTAGGCTACTGAAAGTCTTGTTGAGTTGCTGAGGCTGGCCTTGAACCCATAATCCTCCTGTCTCAGCCTCCCAAGTACTGGGATTATAGGCCTGCACCACCATGCCCAGCCATACAAAAATTCTTGAGATTTTTACATTTCCCCCCACATATCCAAACTCTGGTATGTATTTTAAACTCTCAGCTCATCTCAGTTCAGACTGGCCACGTTTTCACTGCTTGACAGCCAGGATGTCCGTCCTTCCTTTCCTTCCTTCCTTCCTTCCTTCCTTCCTTCCTTCCTTCCTTCCTTCCTTCCTTCCTTCCTTTCTTCCTTCTTTATTGGTACAAGGGATAGAACCCAGGGGCATTCTACCTCTAAGCTATAGCCCCAGCCCTATCTTAATTTTTTTGTTTTGAAACAAGTTCTCTCTAGGTTGCTGAGTCTGATAATCAACCAATCATCCTCCTGTCTCAGCCTCCCAAGTACTGGGATTCCAGATGTGAGCCACCACACCAGGCCAGGATGCTCTCTTGATGGGGAGGGTTGTTGCAGTTGAGAAGCACAGGCTACCCTGGACAGGGAAGAATCATGACAACTAGATTAGGCCCATGAAAATAAATAGCCAGCAGATGCCAGGCGTGGTGGCGCATGCTTGTAATCCCAATACTTGGGAGGCTGAGACCGGAGGATCCAGGTTTTCGGCCAGCCTCAGCTACTTAGTGAGACCCTCCACAACTTAGTGAGACCCTGTTTCAAAATAAAGAATAAAAAATAGGGCTGGAGGTGTAGCTTGGAGGTAGAATGTCCCTGGGTTCAATCCCCAGTACAGCAAAAAAAAAAAAAAAAGCCAGCAGGTCGGTCACCTTGGCATCTCTGCAAGCATCACTGTCCTTCGGAACCCAAACATCCAGAAACACCTGCTCCCTGAGCCCACTGTGCTTCCACATGGGTGCTTGGAAAGTAAATGGGATGATAAAGGTAAGATGTCCTGACAGGCCGCCTGGCCAGGCTCTCACATGGAGAGGGTCAGGAGGACTCAGACACCCAGCAAGCTTCGGAGGGAAAAGCGGAGCTGTGGGACAGGGAAGCCAGGGGACTCCCTGGCAAGCCCAGGTGTGTGTTCTGGACTCCAGGGATGTTGTATGGTGCTAAAAAATAATGATCAGTAGCTGCTTATTCACTGGCCTCTTCTCTGTTCATCAATTTTCCTTCCGCTCCATAAACCATCCATCCTTATTCCTGCATGTCAGCCTGTCTCTAATTCCTTCACTCCTTCATCCATCCACCCACCCATCACCATCTGCTCTGCATGTGGTTCTGTGCTGGAGCTGGCCGCACAGCCATGAGTGAGACTCAGCTCCTGCCTTCAAACCCGGAGAGGTAGAATGAGCCTCGGTCTAAGCCCAGGAGGCAGGTGCAGCAGAGCTCCTGGCTGGTCCTGAAAGAGAAGCAGGGGCTCGTGAAGCCAGAAGAAGGAAGGCTGGCTGATGAGCTGGGCAGTGACCCAGCCTGGCCAGGGGCATGGAAGAGCCCGTAACAGAAGCTGGTGGCAAGAGGCCCAGGAGGGCTGATGTCGGGCCAAGAGTCACCAAGGAGTGACTTAGAAATGGGGTCCACTACGCCGGGCATGGTGGCACATGCTTCTAATTCCAGTATTTGGGAGGCTGAGATAGGAGGATCACAGGTTCAAGGACAGCCTCAGCAAGTAGTGAGTCTCTCATCATTCTAGTGAGACCCTGTTTCCAAATAAGAAATAAAATCAGGCTGGGGGTGTAGCTCAAAGGTTGAATGTGTCTGGGTTCAATCCCTAGTACCACACACACACACACACACACACACACACACACACACACACACACAAAAGAGCCGGGCATGGTGGCACACACTTTTAATCCCAGCATTTGGGAGGCTGAGACCAGAAGATTCGGGTTCGAGGCCAGCCTCAGCTACCTAGTGAGGCACTCCGCAACTTAGTGAGACCTGGTTTCAAAATAAAGAATAAAAAATAGGGCTGGCGGTATAGCTCGGAGGTAGAATGCCCCTGAGTTCAATCCCCAGTACTGCAAAAAAAAAAAAGAAAAGAGAAGAAAAAAAGAAATGGGTTCCGCTTCGAAGTCTGCACCAGTCTGGCCTCCTCTAGACGGCCCAACATCTAGGATGTCAGACCTCAGAAGCATCCGGAGAGTCCTCTTACTGTAAGCCAGGGAGAGTGAAGTTTAAAGAGGGGAAGCCAAGCCAGGCGTGGTGGTGCAAGCCTATTATCCCAGTACTTGGGAGGCTGAGACAGGAGGATCACAGGTTTGCAGCCAGGCTCAGCAACTTAGTGAGGCCTCTACAACTTAGTGGGACCCTGTTTCAAAATAAAAATAAAATAAAATAGGGCTGGGGGTATAGCTCAGAGGTAGAATGCCTCTGGGCTCAATCCCCAGTGCCACAAATAAGTTAAATAAATAAATAGGGAAAGCCACAGGGAGAGTTAGCCCCCTCCTCCTGCACTCTTATCTCCTCAGCACCAGGCTCAGGGCTGGGCCCACAGAGGGGGAGCTTCTCTGCTTCCGCTGGGGTCCTGTGCCATCCCCCCACACAATCAGATGAGTGCAGTTCATTCACTCCCTCCACTGATCCATTTCATCCCCGTGACAATCCCAGGGGACTGCAATTACACCCCTTTTTCTCAGATGGGGAGAGGAGGGCAGGGGCTTGCCCAGTGCCACAGGGCTTGGGTCCCGCACCTGACCCAAGACCCTCGGTGACACCTTGTGTAGCCTCCAACGTCCTGGCCCCCAGTTGTCCCTGTGCCACCCAAGTCAGGGCCGTGGGCATGTAGGGTCAGCAAGGACAGGAGCCAGGCCAGGGCGGGGGCAGGGAGGGGGACGGGGAAGGAAACCTCGGAGATGGAGATAGATCATTTTCACCTGCAGCCGGCTTGCCCCGCCCAGTAATGGAAAATGCGTGTCAGAGGAAGCTGCTGCCCAGGGACAGGGTAGGTGTGCGTGGGTGACAGCATGGGGGGCGCACAGGAGGCAGGATGTGCTGGAGCTGGGGGCCAGGTCGGGCGTGCTGGAGGGGCGCGGGGGCTCCGCACGCTCCCTGTTCTCTTCTCTCTGGTTCTCACTTTCTCACACTCTCAGAATCTGCCCAAGGACTTTCGCTTTCTGAAGGATGGGCAGGCTGGCCTGCTAACACTGTCCCCAAGCCTCTGCGGCCACTGCCAGTTCTCTGCTCAACAGCTCATGCAACGGCCTTTATTGAGCACCTGCTGTGTGCTCAGACATGAGGATACAGGACAGTCCCTTTCCTGCCCAGATGGAGCCTGGAGGGCACAGGTGCTCTTCCCCGGGGCCGTGCCAGCCTGTGGGGCTGAGTGGCGGGGAGGGAGGCATGTGGAAGCCAGCGCTGAGCCGAGGGGAAGGGTGGCAACTGCTCCAGGCACTTACTACCAACCAACCAGATGAAAGGGGTAAGCCCCCCCCCTTTTTTTTGCGGTGCTGGGGATTGAACTCAGGGGCATTCTACTTCCAAGCTATACCCCAGCCCTATTTTTTTTTCATTCTTTATTTTGAAACAGGGTCTCACTAAGTTGCAGAGTGCCTCTCTAGGTAGCTGAGGCTGGCTATGAACCCAGTCCTCAGCCTCCCAAATGCTGGGATTACAAGCATGCGTTACCATGCCCAGCTCCCCCTGCCCCTGCTTTTTTTTGTACTGAGGATTGAACCCAGGGGCATTCTACTTCCAAGGTATACATACCCCCAGCCCTTTCTATATTTTATTTTGAAACAAGATCTTACTAGGTTGCAGAGGGCCTCACTAAGTTGCTGAGGCTGGCCTCAAACCTGCGACCCTCCTGTCTCCCAAGTACTGGGATTACAGGTGTGTGCCCCCACGCCCGGCTGTTTTAAGCCTTTCAAGGCCTTTTTGTGCCTTTCCATATTATCCACTTTTCACAGGTGAGGAAATTGAGGTGTTGAGGGGTGACAAGTGCTCCCTGCCAGATGCTAGGAAACAGAAGACGCAGGATTTGAAACCAGGCCATCTGCTCTGACCTGCCCCGCCACGAAGGGGAAGTGGAACAGGTGTTGGGGCGCGAGGGGGACATGGACGGAGCAATGAGAGGAAAAGCCCCCAGGGGAGGGGATGGTGTGTTGGAGCTGGGTGGGGAGGGGAGGCACTGAGGGGTGAGGCCCGGGAGCAGACAGCGCCCAGCAGAACGACCCTGGAGCCGGGGCCTGGGCCCTGGGAGCTACTACATGTTTGTCCTAGAAATATCGTGACTAGCAGAGGCCTAAATGAGCAAAACTTCAATGTGATTTGACATGGACGTTCTATTTGTTTGCTAGAGCTGCGGTGACACAGGGCCACAAATAGGGGAACTTAAAACAGCAGAGATTTGCACATGCCTGGAGGATCCAGGTTCACAGCCAGCCCCAGCTACTTAGTGAGGCCCTCTGCAACCCAGTGAGACCCTGTTTCAAAAAAAATAAAGAATAAAAAATAGGACTGGCAGCAGGGCATGGTGGCACATACTTGTAATCCTAGTACTTGGGAGGCTGAGACCAGAGGATTGCAGGTTCACAGCCAGTCTCAGCTACTTAATGAGGCCCTCCACAACTTAGTGAGACCCTGTTTCAAAATAAAGAATAAAAAATAGGGGTGGGGGTGTAACTCAGAGGTAGAATGTCCCTGGGTTCAATCCCCAGTACCACAAAAAAAAAAAAAAAAAAAAGAAAGTGTGCAGCCAGCCTCAGCTACTTAGTGAGTTCCTCCACAACTTAGTGAGACCCTGTTTCAAAATAAATAAAAAATTGGGCTGTGGGTGTAGATTGGAGGTAGAATGCCCCTGGGTTCAACCTCCAGTACCTCAAAAAAAAAAAAAAAGAAAGAAAGAAAGAATAAAAATAGGACTGTGGGGTGTAGCTCGGAGGTGAATGCCTCTGGGTTCAATCCCTAATACTGCAAAGGAAGGAAGGAAGGAAGGAAGGAAGGAAGAAGGAAGGAAGAAATATTGATTTTAAAAAAATATAAATAGATCCAGGCGTGGTGGTGCATGCTTGTAATCCCAGCATTCGGGAGGCTGAGACCGGAAGATCTGGGTTCTCGGCCAGCCTCAGCTACCTAGTGAGGCACTCCACAACTTAGTGAGACCCTGTTTCAAAATAAAGAATAAAAAATAGGGCTGGGGGTATAGCTCGGAGGTAGAATGCCCCTGAGTTCAATCCCTAGTACCGCAAAAATAAATAAATAAATAAAAATAGGACTGAGGGTGTAACTCAGCGGTAGAATGCCCCAGGGTTCAATTCCCAGTACCCAAAACAACCAAAAAGCTAAACAAAACAACAACAACAAAAACCCCAGCAGGGATTTATTCTTGCAGCTCTGAAGGCCAGCAGATTGAAAGCAGATGACACTGGGCTGTGGCCGAGTCCTCCCTTGCCTCTCACACTGGTGGTGGCCGCCAATCCTCCCCTTTCCCTCCGCGTCAACTGCACTGCCGTGGCCTCTGTCCGTTGGCACACAGCTTTCTCCCTGTGTCGTTCTCTGCTCTTCACAGAACACACCAGCCATATTGGATGGATGGCCCACCCTGTTCCAGTGTGATCTCATAGAAACTAATTACACCTGCGACCACCCGGTCTCCAAATAAGGTCCCCTTCTGAGGTACTGCAATCAGGACTTCAACATATGTTTTGGAAGAACACATCTCAGTCCATAACAGAGGTCATTAAAGGGATTTTCATATAAATAAACCTTGATTTTGAGAAAACCCTCTGCAGGTCATGTGTCCTAGTTGGAGACTCAGAAAATATGGCCTTGGGGCTGGGGGTGCAAAGCATGTGTGAGGCCCTCAGTTCAAACCCCAGCTCCCCCTTGCCCCCCCAAAAAGAAAGTAAGGATTATATATCTGTTCCCCACACAAGTACTTTGCCCTAGTGGGTATAAATAAATGATTGAGAAATACTTGACTTGTGGTCCCCTAAGGCCCTCAGGTCTTTCTTTAACAAGTCAGAAGAATAGAAGTCCCCAGAGAACAAAGTCCGGCTGCTCTCTGCCCTGATTCCGGCGGGCAGCTGCTCCGTTGACCTTAGCTTTCCCTTCTGCCTGGGCACCAGTGTGGGGAACTGGCCAGAAAGGAGAGGCCTCGGCTCCCTTGTTCCCTGGATGAGGTGGAACCCACAGTTCTCAGCCCTCTCCCTTGCGTCCCCACCCCACAGGCTCCGACTGCCTCAACCAAACAAACACCAGGCTCATGCTCGCCATTTACACCTGGCTCTTTGCCTTTACCGTGGAACATTGCCTCAGCCTTCAAACTGACTTCCTTGCCACCGGCAGGCAATCAGGTCTTCCTTTCGGTGGTACTAGGGGTTGAACCCAGGGCCATTCTACCTCTGAGCTATACCCGCAGCCCCATTTTATACTTTATTTTGAAACAGGGTCTTGCTAAGTCGCCAAAGGCCTCACTAAATTGCTAAGGCTGGTCTAGAACCTGCAATTCTCCTGTCTTAGCCTCCTGAGTACAGGGATTACAAGCATGCACCACCACGCCCGGCTTGACAGGTCTTCTTAACATGAATCGGATCACTTCTTCCACCGCCATCAAACCTTCCATGGCTCCCTATTGCTCTCAGAATAAAATCTATATTCCTAAACTTGTCCTTTTAGGCTTTGAACACATTGGCTCCCAGGTAGCCTCTGGGCTTGTCTTTCAGTGTTTCCCTTCTTGAGCTCTATCCTACACGCAGTGGAAGTTCCAGAATTTCCTTTTAGAGATGGGAGTATGTTCTGGCTGAAGGGAACACAGTGAAGGGCTTGTCCTGACGTGACCTCGGGACACGGCTGTCCTCTCCTGCATCTGCATCTTTGCCGCTGCTCTGCTGTTCCCTCTGCAGAAAAGGCTCTCTCATTCCCCATTCTTCATCATCTAACTGAAAAGGATGCCTTCACCCTGGTCGCAGGACCAATAGACCACTCCCTGCTCCAAGCACAGTGTTTTCCCTGAGCTTTGTTCGAAGCTTATTCCAGCACGCTCATCACGAGAAGATGTGCTTCCCTCCCTGTACAGCCAGGCTCTCACCCAGGCTTCCGGCCAAATGCAGGAAGATCGGGTGCAAAAAGTGTCAGAATAGCTGGGCGTGGTGGTGCTTGCTTGTAATCTCAGTACTTGGGAGGTTGAGACCAGAGGATCCAAGTTTGCGGCCAGCCTTAGCTACTTAGTGAGGCCCTCTGCAACGTAGTGAGACCCTGTTTCAAAATAAAGAATAAAAAATAGGAGCCGGGTGTGGTGGCGCACACTTGTAAAACCAGCATTCGGGAGGCTGAGACCGCAGGATCCGGGTTCGCGGCCAGCCTCAGCTACCTAGTGAGGCACTCCGCAACTTAGTGAGACTCAGTTTCAAAATAAAGAATAAAAAATAGGGCTGGGGGTATAGCTCGGAGGTAGAATGCCCCTGAGTTCAATCCCCAGTACCGCCAAAAAAAAAGAATAAAAAATAGGACCAGGGGTGTATCTCGGAGGTAGAATGTCCCTAGGTTCAATCCCCAGTACCCCCCCTCAAAAAAAATGCCAGAATGACCGACATGGTGACTAATTGTACTTTGTCAGTGTCCTGCTGTGTGACCTGGGACAGGTCACTTTCCCTCTCTGGGCCTGTTTCCTCTGTGTAGAGTGGGATGTAGGAAAAAAACAATCAAGCAGGTATGATAGCATTTGCTAAGTTTCTCTCTTCAACCTAGGTCTAGCCAGACCTTGGCCCTGTGAACAAGAACTTCTGGAGTCCTTTATTATGCATTAATTTGCATATGCACTATAGGAGACACCAACTACATTTCATTCATAGAAAGAACTAAGGCTATCATCTAATTGATGCCCAGGGTTGGAATAAGAAAACAAAAAAAAAAAACCCCATGGGCTTATGGTTCCATGCAAATCTTAGCTGTCAAAGGCTTTTAGTCTTTAGTTGATTAATTGTCCAACCTCCTCCTCCTCCTCCTCCTCCTCCTCCTCCTCTTCTCTCTCTCTTTTTGTACAAAAGTTGAACCCCAGGACATTCTACCTCCAAGCTGTACCCCAGCATTTTTTTTGTGTGTGTGGCACTGGAGATTGAACCCAGAGGCATTCTACCTTTGAGTTACACCCCCAGCCCGATTTTATTTCTTAGTTGGAAACAGGGTCTCACTAGGTTGATGAGAGTCTCACTACTTGCTGAAGCTGTCCTGGAACCTGTGATTCTCCTAGCTCAGTCTCCCAAGTACTGGGATTACAGGCATGCACCACCACGCCTGGCTCAACCTCCTTTTTTTTTTTTTTTTTCTTTGTGGTACTAGGGATTGAAACCCAAAGGTATTCTACCTTTGAGCTACACTCCCAGCCCGATTTTATTTCTTGTTTGGAAACAGGGTCTCACTAGGTTGATGAGAGTCTCACTACTTGCTGAGGCTGTCCTCAAACCTGCAATCCTCCTGTCTCACCCTCCCAAGTACAGGGATTACAGGAATGCACCACCATACCTGGCTCAACCCCCTGCTTTTACAGATAGGTAACTGAAGCTCTGAGAGGGAAAGTGACCAGCCCAAGGTCACCCAGCCACTGAGGCACCTAAGGCTTAATCCTCTGCCTGCGGGGGCTTGTTCTAACTACCTAATTCCTCTCTCCATGCAGGGTGGAGGAAGGGGGGCTTGGTTTTCTTTTGAGGCCCTTCTCTGCACCCCAGAATAACAAAGCTGGCTAGCTCGGCAGCCTCCACAACCACCACAGGAAACCAAAGTGTAGTAGAAAGGCAGGTGGGAGTGGAAAGGACTCTCAGAGATGGTAGTGTGTTGCTTTTACCTGCTCTAAAAATAACCAGGCATTAGAGATTGGAAGATGACACGGTAGCCACAGGTTATTCCACCGAGGCTGGAGAGAGGGGAGAGAGCGCAATTCTGTGCAGACAAAAGGGCGGCGGGGACGGACAGACCCATGAAATTCTTAGCCAGTGTCCCCAGAGTACTAGCCCTGGACAGGACAGACTTGGACACTGCTTTAGGAGAACTTAGTCTCTGCAAGGGGGAGACGGATAACTAATTCAACAGATACAATAACTGCCGAGTGAGATAAGTGCTAAGAAGGAAACAGACAGTGCGGGAGACAATCAGGGGAGACCTGCTGGCTCCAGGAAGGGCAGGGAGGCCCCTGAAAGGAGAGATACAGGCGCTGAGAAGGAGGGGCAGGGCACCTCCAGGAGAGGGAGCCAGCCGGGCGCTCCAGGAGCTGAAAGGGCAGCGCAAGGCGGAGGTCAAAGAGGCAGAGCCAGACCTGTGCAGCTGGGAGGACCTGCTCAGCCTTCTGGGTTCGGTTCCAGGCCCATGGGAGGCTCCTGAGCAGGGGGGCATGGGGCGTGGTTCGCCTTTAAGGAAGTCCGCATTTGCTGCGGGATGGGGCAGGAATGGACAGGGCCAGTAGGATGGAGACCAGTCAGGCAGAGGACACTGCGTCCAGGCTGGAGGAGGGTGCCTGGACTAAGATGGGCGAGAGAAAACAGAACCAGATGGTTTCAAAATTTGTTGTGGAAATAGACCGGGTGCGTGCCTGTAATCCCAACTACTCGGGAGGCTGAAGCAGGAGGATCATGGGTTCACAGCCAGCCTGGGCAATTTAGCAAGACTGTCTCAAAATAAAAAATAAATAAATAAAAAGGGCTGGGGGTAGAGTGCTCCTGGGTTCTATCCCCAGTATTTGAAGAAGAAGGAGGAGGAAGAGGGAGGAGAGAGGAAGGAGGCAGGCGGAAGAGGAAGAAGAAGAGAGGAGAAGAAAGAGGAGGAGAAAAAGAAAATTTTAGAAATAAAATTCACCAAATTTGTGGGGTGTGATGGCACATGCTTGTAATCCCAGTACTTGGGAGGCGAGACAGGAGGATCACAGACTCACAGCCAGCCTCAGCAACTTAGTGAGACCCTGTTTCAACATAAAATAAAATAGGACTTGGGGGTGTATCTCAGAGGTAAAATGCCCCTGGGTTTTATCCCCAGTACTCCCCCTAAAAAGTTTAAAACTTCCCCATAGTTACAAATCAATTGGGGGTGAGGCACACCCAGATTTCTGGCCTGAACACCTGCTATGGGCCATCCCCGTCCTGAGGGGGGACCTGCAGGCAGGGGGCAGGTGTGGGAATCGGTTTGGGGCATATATGATTGGAGCAGTCTATAGACTGCCCAGAGCCTGACAATCTCATGCAGCTCCAGACCCCCGCCGTCTTGGGCCATCAGAGTGAGCAGACAGATGGTGGCTTTTCCCACCCTAAACCCAGTCCCATCTGCGAGCTCCAGGGACCAGCTCTGCTCTGCAGCTCAGGCACCGAGGAAGGCATCTGGCAGGTAGCAGGTGCATGATGATGTTAAAAATCATGGTGTTCGGCCAGGTATGGTAGCGCACGCTTGTAATCCCAGTACTTGGGAGGCTGAGACAGGAGGATCACAGGTTTTCGTCCAGCCTCAGCTACTTAGTGAAGCCCTTCACAACTTAGTGAGACCCAGTTTCAAAATAAAGCATAAAAAATAGGACGGGGGGGTGTGGCTCGGAGGTAGAATGCCCCTAGGTTCAATCCCCAGTACCGCAAAAAAAAAAAAAAAAAACACAAAAAATCACAGTGTTCCTGCTGGGTGTGGTACCACAGCCTGTAACCCCAGGACCTGAGAGGCTGAGACAGGAGGATTACAGATTCAAGGACAGCCTCAGCAACGTAGTGAGACCTTATTTAAAAATAAAAAGGGCTAGGAGCATAGCTCGGAGGTAGAATGCCCCTGGGTTCAATCCCTGGTACCAAAATAAATAATTATCACAAGCTGGTGTGGTAGCGTGCACGCTTGTAGTCCCAGTACTTGAGAGGCTGAGACAGGAGGACTGTAGGTCCTAGGACAGTCTTAGCAAGTAGTGAGGCTCTCATCAGCCTAGAAAGACCCTGTTTCTCCCAGCATTTGGGAGGCTGAGACCGGAGGATCCGGGTTGACAACCAGCCTCAGCTACCTAGTGAGGCACTCCGCAATTTAGTGAGACCCAGTTTCAAAATAAAGAATATAAAATAGGGCTGGGGGTATAGCTCGGAGGTAGAATGCCCCTGGGTTCCATCCCCAGTACTGCAAATAAATAAATAAATTAAATTAAATAAAAATAGGGCTGGGGTGTAGCTAGGAGGTAGAATGCTCCTGGATTCAATCCTTAGTACTAAACAATAAAATAAATAAATAAACAGCATAGTGTTTCTGCTACAGTAGGTGCTTGATAAATACTTAAGGAATTCTTTGACTTCTCTTGTCCCACTCACATCCAGTCAGAATCCTGCAGCTTTGCCTTTCTCGGTGTCTCCTACCCCCTCCTTCCACCACTGCCTACTTTGCCCCAGCATTGGGCTGTGTCCACCGCGCCCCCCACCCGGGCTATGCTCTTTCTGGTCTTGTTCTCAGTGAACCCTCGAAACACAAGGGGCAGGAGACCTTTCCCCCTGTGCACCCACGACACCTTTACCGCAGCCTCCTGTGCGAGCTCAGTGCCTTCAGCCTGCTCCTTCCCTTCCACCCTCCCTACTCCAGCCAGGTGCTTGGAGCAGTCAACACCCGACCTGTTCCTCTCCCACTTAAAACCTAAGCTACAGCAGCCAGATCTCACAGCCACTCGTCAGCTCAGCCCAGTCACAAGTTCCAGAGTGGCCATGGCTTTCTGATCCCCACATCTTTGTTCACACTGTCCCCTCGACCAGGACCACCCTTGCTGTTGCTGGATCATGCATGAATCCCGCTGAAGATGGACTCCTCCTTAAGCTCTCCTCCACTCCAGTCTGGCTGGGGCCACCCCCTCTGTGTGGACTCCATGTCCACTAAGTCGGCACTCATCATAAGATGATACGTAACTAATCCTCACAAAGGTCTTATGGGGTATTTATTGCCCCCCCATTTTACAGATTGAGGAAACTGAGGCACAGAGTCTAAGAGACTTTCCTATGGCCAGACAGTAAGTGACAGGAGGGATCTGGACCTTGGCCGGCTGGCTCTGGGGCCACAGCTTGCCTGGCGTGTTGAGTGCCGCAGGCAATGGCACAACACGTGTCTGCTTGCTGGTCTGCCTCCTTAAGAACAAGAACCGAGTCCTGTGGCTCGTTTATCCTCCACGCCCGGCGTGGCAGCTGGCACACAGTAGGTGCTCAGTCAAGCCTCCCTTAACAGGAGCCAGTGTGTAACCTTCTCACTTTGGATAGAAGATGATCCAGCAGGGGTAAAAGCTTTTCATTTTATGGAGTTTTCCAACCATCTATCCCGCATGATCACATTCATTTTCACGACGGCCCTGGGCAGGGAGCATCCGAACCATCTGTCCAATGGGGAAGCTCAAGCCCAGAGAGGATAAGAACATGGTCTAGATGATCGGGGGCTAACTGATGGTGGAGAGGATTCCTAAGGCCTGGTCTCCTGACTCCAAGCCCAGTGCTCAGTCCACGCATCATAAATGAGGCCAGGAAGATGTGGCTGAACCCAAGCCCACAGCAAGGGGACTGGAGGCCCCTGCTGCGTCAGAGTTATTAATCACTCCTCCCCAGCTTGGGGACACGTGGGGACAGGGGCCTGCTTCCCTTCCTCTCAGCCCTCCTGGTCTAATACCTCTGCAGGGCAGGAAGCTCTTCCTAGTCACAAAGCCCCAGCCAGCCCCAGGCCACTCCCCTCCCATCCCTTGGGAGGGTCCTGGTAAGAGCATCGCCCGCCCGTCAGTGTGAATCCGCAGGGCTCGGCCTGCAGCTGGAGATGGATGGGCAGGAAGCCGGAACAATGGATGAAAGACCCTCTGTGCCCAGGTGGGTGGGGGAGGGGCGGCAGGAAGCGGAGAGCAGCCTCCCTCCCACCCTTGGAGGCCCGGCTGCTGGCTGGAGGCAGGACTGGGATGCCAGAACCCGCGGGGGGTTATTTGGATTCCCCAGGGATCCAAGCTGGGGAGCCCTTTGCAAAACGGCAGACCAGCTCTTCCCCATGGGGTGCCCGGCCCTGGACCTATGTGACAAGAATGTCCCTTTCATTCATCACTGTTTGTCTCCAGGGCCCAGCAGCCGGGCTGGCTACCCTGTAGGGGCTTGATTTGTTGAATACAGAAATTAATCTGGCACTACTAATAACTACAGAATTACAGTTTCATACAGATTTGCCTGTTGAAAATAATAAAAAGGCTTCCAGGCGATTCCTCCCCCCTCTGAGGTTTCGCTCAAGCAGGCGCTTCCCTCTGTGTTCTGTGCAGTGCTCCTCTCACCTGTCAGTTGCAAGTCAGATACAGCTTCAGTAAGGCTCTAGGGGCTGCTCTGACTCCCCAACTAAGGGAACCCCCATCCCCTGCCTCGCTAGCCCAGCACCCTTGATGTCCTTCATGGCACTTTTTACCATCAAAAATCCTCTCACTTGCCAGGCATGGTAGAGCACGCCTGTAATCCCAGTACTTGGGAAGCTGAGACAGGAAGATCACAGGTTTGAGATCAGCAATTTAGTGAGATCCTCAATAACTGTTTTTTCTTTCTTTCTTTTTTTTTTTTTTACAGTACTGGAGATTGAACCCAGGGACATTCTACCTCTGAGCTATAACCCCAGTCCTATTTTTTATTCTTTATTTTGAAACAGGGTCTCACTAAGTTGTGGAGAGCCTCACTAAGTAGCTGTGAGGCTGGCCACGAACCCAGATCCTCCTGTCTCAGCCTCCCAAGTACTGGGATTACAAGTGTGTGCCACCACGCCCAGCTTCAATACTGTTTCAAAATTAAAAAATAAAAAGACTGGAGGGGTAGCTGGAAGGTAGAATGCCCCTGGGTTTCAATCCCCAGCACCAAAAAAAAAAAAAAGAGAGAGAGAAAAGCAATCCTCTCACATATATGTCTCCTCAGGTTTTCATTTCCCCTCTCTCCCGCCAGAATGTAAACTCTACAGGGTTTTCTGGCTCACTATAGCTCCCCTGGGCCTGCTACTTAGAGGATGCTCCATATATAGTAAAACAGATAAAGAGGTGAACAAATGAATCCCTGTAGTAATGTCACTGTCTCAGATTCTCTGCGATCTGCTTCTGGAAAGGGAACAAACAGCCGTCTTGCTCTCCAGGGGGAGACTGTGAAGGCCCAGCCCACAGGCACTTGAGCCTCTGGTTCCCAGGTCAATAGTGATGGTCAGCAGTCATCTTGGGGCTTTGCTTCTTCCACGGCAATATTTTAGCTTCATCCAAATCTGAGCGTGTACATGGGAGACCAGACCTGGGAATATCCACTGTCTGTCCAGCTTGCTGAGCTGGACACTAGGGTGGACCGAGCTGGTTAATCAAGCCTATTCATTTTGTTTCTTGGTACTAGGGGTTGAATCCAAGGGCATTCTACCTCCAATCTACACCCCCAGCCCGTATTTATTTATTTATTTATTTATTTATTTATTTTTGTGGTACTGAGTATTGAACCCAGAGCCATTCTACCTTCGAGCCACACTCCCAGCCCGATTTTATTTCTTATTTGGAAACAGGGTCTCGATAGGTTGATGAGAGTCTCACTACTTGCTGATGCTGTCCTGGAACCTGCGATCCTCCTGTTTCATCCTCTTAAGTACTGGATTATAGGCATATGCCACTATGCCCGGCTTATTTTTTTTATTTTTGTTTATTTATTTTTTATTTTTTAGGTACTAGGGATTGAACCCAGGGTCAGTCTACTTCTGAGCTACACTCCCAACCCTTTTTTTTTTTTTTTTTTTGCGGTACTGGGGATTGAACTCAGAAGCGTTCTACCTTCGAGCTACACCCCCAGCCCTATTTTTTACTCTTTATTTTGAAACCGGGTCTCACTAAGTTGCTGAATGCTTCACTAGGTAGCTGAGGCTGGCCGCGAACCCGGATCCTCCGGTCTCAGCCTCCCGAATGCTGGGATTACAAGCGTGCGCCACCACGCCCGGCTTCCCAACCCTATTTTTATTCTTTGTGTGTGTGTGTGTGTGTGTGTGTGTGTGATACCAGGGATTGAACTCAGGGGCATTCTACCTCCAAGCTACACCCCAGTCCTATTTTTTATTCTTTATTTTAAAACGGGGTCTCACTAAGTTGGAGAGCCTCACTAAGTAAGTAGTTGAGGCTGGCCATGAACCCGGATCCTCCTGCCTCAGCTTCCCAAGTACTAGGATTACAAGCGTGCATCACCATGCCCAGCTTTTATTCTTTATTTTGAAACAGAGTCTCACTAAGTTGCTGAAGCTGGCCTCAAACCTGTGATCCTCCTGTCTCAGCCTCCTAAGTATGCAAGAGCACGCACACCATCGAGCCTAGCTAAGTCTATTCATTTCAAAAGTGGGAAAGTCAAGGACAAGAAATGCCAAGGTCAGACACACCAATCCAGAGCTTTACCAGCAGAGACTTCAGTAGAGTTTTAGATTCAACAAATACCGAGCACCTGCTGTGTGTCCCACCCTGTGCTAGGAACTGGAGAGAGATCAACTGCCAAAGGCTCTGGACTCCAAGGGATTAAGGACAAGGCTCAGCCCACCTGAGGGGACTGCCCAGCTGGCCCCTTAGCAAGTCCCTGCTTTATACGGGTGAGGGTTGGGCCTGGGGCAGGGGAAGAAGAGTTCCCCTGCTCTTAGAAGGCGGGGGGGGGGGGGGGGGGGGGGGGAGGGGGTATTTTATCTGGGAAAGCCAGGTGTGGTGGAGCACGCTTGTAATCCCAGCATTTGGGAGGCTGAAACTGGAGGATCTGGGCTCTCGGCCAACCTCAGCTACCTAGTGAGGGCCTCTGCAACTTGGTGAGACCCTGTTTCAAAATAAAGAATAAAAAATAGGGCTGGGGGTGTCACTTGGAGGTAGAATGCCCCTGGGTTCAATCCTCAGTGCTACAAAAATTAAAAAAATAAAATAAAATGGAGGGAGATGTTGAAAATGACTGAGAAGCCGGGCGTGGTGGCGCACGCTTGTAATCCCAGTACTCGGGAGGTTGAGAGTACTTGGAGGATCCGGGTTCACGGCCAGCCTCAGCTGCTTAGTGAGACCCTCCGCAACTTAGTGAGACTCTGTTTCAAAATAAAGAATAAAAAAATAGGGCTGGGGCTGTAGCTCGGAGGTAGAATGCCCCAGGTTCCATCCCTAGTACCTCAAAAAAAAAGAAAAAGAAAATGACTGAGAAGCAGGCTTAGCCCTCTGGTGACCCTGTTTTGGGCCTGCTGTTGGCAATTGAGTCTGACTGTTGTCCGGAAATTGACTGCCTTCTGGTGGAGCTGTCTGTGCCATCTCAGTGGCATGGGACCTGGTCAGCAGAGAAGGTCAAAGGCCACGTACTCATTAGGAAGCTTGCTGAGGGCTGGGGTTACCATGGTGAAGGAGACTCTGTCTTAGTCAGTTCATGCTGCTACAACAAAAATACCAGAGGCTGAGTAATTTATAAACAACAGAAATTTGTTTCTCATGTTTCTGGAGGCTGGGAAGTCCTGGGTCAAGGCCTGTGCAGATTCGGTGTCTGGTGAGGGCCTGGTCTCTGCTTCCAAGATGGCGTCTTGTGGCTGTGTCCTCAGAGGGGGGTGCTGTGTCCTCAGATGGCAGAAGTGGCCTAGCTAGTCCCCTCAGCCCTTTTATAAAGCCACTAACGTGAAGGCAGGGCTCTGAGGGCCTGACCAGCTCCTAACGGCCCCTCCTCTTCACACCCTCCCACTGGGGACTTGCACATGAGTTTGGGAGGGAATACAACACTTAAACCCTAGTAGTCGTGTCCCCAAAGTCCTCAGTACTGGTGGGGCACCCACTCTAGGCCATTACAGCGCCAGATTCTGACCATTTTGAGGCAGCAGAGATCAACAAGGAACTCCGCTAGCAGAGGCTCCGTTGGTGGGGGGCAAGGGGTGTTAACACTGGGGAGCTACACAGGCCTGGGTGAACACGTAACCTCCAGCAAGTGATGTCTCTGAACCTCAGTTCCTTCACCTGTAAAGTGGGGATAATAAGAGTCCTGCCCACGTGGTGCTATTGACACACAGTAGGTGCCTCAGAAATGGTAGGCCAAGCCGGGCATGTTGGCCCACGCTTGTAATCCTAGCATTTGGGAGGCTGAAACCAGAGGATCTTGGTTCTCGGCCAGCCTCAGCTACCTAGTGAGGGCCTCCGCAACTTAGTGAGACCCTGTTTCAAAATAAAAAATAAAAAATAGGGCTGGCAGTATAGCTCGGAGGTAAAATGCCCCTGGTTTCAATCCCCAGTACTGCAAAAAAAAAAAAAAGAAAGAAATGATAGGCCAAGCTCAGTGTGGTGGTACACACTTATAATCCCAGTACTTGGGAGGCTGAGACAGAAGGATCATAGGCTCCAGGCCAGCTTTGGCAATTTAGCTAGACCTCATTTCAGAATAAAAAGGGTTGGTGGTATAGCTTACAGGTAGAGTGTCCCTGGGTTCATTTCCTAGTAGTACAAAAAGAAAAAAGAAAAAGAAATGGTAGATCAAGCTGGGAATGGTAATGCACACATGTAGCCTGTAATGCCAGCAATTTAGGGAGCCAGGGGCAGAAGAATTCCAAGTTTAAGGCCAGCCTGAGCAACTTTGCAAGACCCTGTTTCAAAATAAAAAATGAGAAGGGCTGGGGATGTAGCTCAGTGGTAGAATGTGCCCCTAGTTTCCATCCCTACTGCCAGGAAGGAAGGAAGGAAGGAAGGGAGGAAAGAAGGAAAAGAAATGGTAGGCCAAACTTCAGCTTCTCCACGATAGGAATCCTGAATAGCTCAGATATGAGGCTTGCCTTGGTCGCAGGCTGGGCAGCCACTAGCAAATCCCTCTGACTTTTCCAGGTCTAATTTATTTAACTCTCCTCCCCTTTCTGCTTAGCCCCAGGCCTGGAACTGCCTCCTCTCTGGCTCATATCTGGGAGTTAACCCTTCTTCCCCTCTGTCTCCAGCTTTAAATCAGGCCCTCAATCTGCTGAATCCAGTTCTGGATTTATAGGCCATGACTGTGCAGAGGCATGGAACTTTCCACGGTCCAGTCCCCCAGGGCCAGCGTAAACTGGACGTCTCTACCCCTGGCCCTCTTGCCTGGGTCCTCCAGTCCCTTGCCTTGCCATCACTGTGAGAGCTCTAAACCCACCTGCAGGGGTTAATCACCTGCTCAGCAACCCTCCAGGGCTCCCTATCACCGTTGGGATTAAGTTCAAACTTCTGTGCTTGACTTTCAATCACCCTTTACCATCTGGCTCCAGTTGGGCTCCACCTTTCCACTCGCATGCTCTTCTTCCCAGTTCTTGGCCAGGTGTACTTTCCTCCATAACTCAGCTCAGACAGCAGCATCTCTGTGACACCTTCCCTGAGGACCCTCTCAAGAGCCCCCGCCCCCACCTCCCCGGAGGAATGCGCTGCCCTGGCCCTAAAGCTTCCAGTGTGCTTTGCAGTCAGGGTTCTGCAACCACCTTGCAACCAGCCCCTGGCACCTGTGCTTATGTGCCTGAACTCCCACCTCAGGTCCTGCTTTCTGTTTCTCCAGAGCAATTCATGGACTATTCATTTATTTATGATCTTCTACCTCCCCAACACTAGAATGTAAACCCCACGAGGGCAGGGACTTTGTTTTATTCATCTGTCTGTATCCCTGGTGACTTCTTCAATCAGAGATCAGAGCCAGGCACCAAAGAGGCTGCTCAAGAAATGATAGATAGATAGATAGATAGATAGATAGATAGATAGATAGATAGATAGAGATAGATATAGTGTGTGTGTGTGTGTGTGTGTGTGTGTGTGTGTGTGTGTGTGTGGTACTGTGGATTGAACCCAAGGGCGTTCTACCTCTGAGCTACACCTCCAGTCCTATTTTATTGTTTATTTTGAAACAGGGTCTCACTGTTTCATGAGACTCAGTTTCCTGTTGCTAATGCTGGCCATGAACCTGCGATCCTCCTGCCTCAGCTTCCCAAGTACTGGGATTACAAGGGTGCACCACCACACCCGGCTTCAAGAAATATTTGTTGAGTTGGACCCAGTGGCACATACCTGCAATTCCAGTACTTGGGAGGCTGAGACAGGAGGATCACAGGTTTGAGAACAGTCTCAACAACTTAGTGAGACCCTGTTTCAAAACAAAACAGGGCTGGGAGTGTAGTTTGAAGGTAGAATGCCCCTAGGTTCCATCCCAGTACCACAGAGAAAAAGAAAAAGAAGAGAAAGAGAGAGGAAGGAAGGGAGGGAGGGAGGGAGAGAAGAAGGAAGGAAGGAAGGAAGGAAGGAAGGAAGGAAGGAAGGAAGGAAGGAAGGAAGGAAGGAAGGAAGGAAGGAAGGAAGGAATCAGTTGAAAGTATGACAGCTGGGTGTGGTGATGCATGCCTGTAATCTCAGAACTTGGGAGGCTGAGACAGTAGGATTGAAAGATCGAGGAAAGCTTCAGCAACTTAATGAGATTGTTAGCAATCTAGTGAGATCCTGTTTCAAAATAAAAAATAAGCCAGGCGTGGTGGCACACGCTTGTAATCCCAGCATTCGGGAGGCTGAGACCGGAGGATCCGGGTTCGCGGCCAGCCTCAGCTACTTAGAGAGGTACTCTGCAACTTAGTGAGACCCGGTTTCAAAATAAAGAATAAAAATTAGGGCTGGGGTATAGCTCGGAGGTAGAACGCCTCTGAGTTCAATCCCCAGTACCGCAAAAAATAAATAAATAAATAAAAATAAAAAATAGTGCTGAGGGTGTAGCTCAGAGGTAGAACACCTGGATTCAATTGCCAGTACTACCAAAATAGGAGGAGGAGGAGG
>PVLC010016975.1:0-34623 GCA_004027655.1 Graphiurus murinus
AAAAAAAATATTTGGGGCAGCTCTTCTAATTCATCTTCTTAGTGTTAAATGAGCACATCTCCGGTGTTCGTGTCTTTCTGCTTCAATTAAAGCAATCGTGCCTGCTCTTTTAGGAAACTATTAAGGGTTTATTGCCTCTTTGTTTCACTGCTAATGTTCAATTTCTCTTCTTGAGTTCCCCTTCCAAATACTTCTCTCTGTGTGTATCTGGTTTTGCTCTTCAGCACATCATATAGTTTTGGCCATTGTATCAACAATGTCTGTCAAGACATAACTTGTTTAATAAATATCAACAAGTGTTTATTGTCTCCTGTGTAGTTGATACATTGGGTGGATTGGGAGTGGGTAAAAGAAATATGGGCTGGTTCACTTTCAATAGAGGAAAAGGATGTCAATATTCAAAATAGCCAGAAAACAATTTACTATCACTATAGAGCCAGGCATTTGATTGCTATATGAATAAGTAATGACAAAATTTAAAATAAAAAGAGTAGACCTTTTAATTAAGAAAGCTTTTCCAGAAAGCAGTATAACACATTTCTTACAGAGAATAAAGGGAAATGCATTTCAAGCGGGAGGGGCAGGGCTAGGAGTAGAGGAGCAGATGGTGCTCATCTGGCCAAAGCTGAGGGACTCCTTTGCTGGGAGGGTCAGGTGGGAAACTACTGATGGAGACCTTGAGCTGCAGAGAGGAAAGACTCAGATTTAAGGCAGGAATTGCTGAAAGTGTCCTAACAGAGAAAAAAAATGCAACAAAGGAAGTGTATGTAGCTTTGTCTAGCAATGGTGTATAAGATGTCCTGGAAGAGAGAACAGTGAAGGAATTAAATTGTAGGTATTTGCACTAGTTGTTTATTAATGCTTCTTTCAATGCACCCTGAGGAACATAACTATGATTCTATGCTAAGGTGCATCAAGAGAGCTACAGAGATAAAGGAAGGGAGACAGGGAGGGAGAAAGAGTGAGTGAGAGCTAGAGGCATCTGCAAAGGTGTCATAGAAGAGGAGACATTTGAATTGGTTTCGTGGAGATTGGAATAGACATTTCAGACAGCGAGAACAGTGTAGACAAAGGCATAGAAGGATGGAAAGTGTGGGAGCATATAGGGCAAGTGAGAAGCTCAGTTTGTTTGGAGGGGGGCATAAAAAAGAATTCTGAAGTGGGTTAGAGTGAGTTCTGTGGTGAACTAAACATTGGTTCCCCTCCCCCCTCCACATGTTGTTCTGTAACCCCAGTGTGAGGATACTACAAGAAGTCAGCTATCTGCAACAGGGAAGAGGCTGTCTCCAGAACTCAGCCACGCCAGCACCCTGGTTCTGACATTCCAGTCTCTAGAACTCATGAAATAAATGTCTGCAGTTCAAGCGACCTGAGTTATAGTACTTATTTCAGCAGCCCAAGCTGATGGAGACAGGGAAAATGCTTGGTGTTAGAGCTAAGAGTTGTAAGGACCCTGAGGTTGTCTCAACCAGTCCTCTTGCCCACCTCCATGACCCAATCTCTCTTTCCAACATTTCTGGTAAGTATTGTTTTGCCTGCTCTTGAACACTGAGGCTCACAGGAAACTCATCACTTCCCCAGAGAGCCGATGTCATTGAAAAACCATTTTGATAATTGGAAAACTCTTCTTCATATTGACCTCAAATATGTCTTCCAATGCTTTGCTCCTATTTATCTACCTTCTGATCTTGAGGCTAGAAGAAGAGGCATTGGCTTATAAGAACTTTAATTCCAGATACCAGGCTGAGGCTCTGAGTTTAAATCTGGGAGCAGTGTATCAGGGAAGCATAGGCAGATGTCCTAATTTAACTGAAGCATTAGAAGTTTTTGAAGTTAGCTGGGCACAGTGGCACGTGCCTGTAATCCCAGTACTTGGGAGGCTAAAGCAGGAGGATTGCAGGTTTGAGGCCAGCCTCAGCAACATAGTGAGGCCCTGTTTCAAAATAAAAAATAGTGGGAACTCTTGGTGTTTTTCCCCATTTAATATGATGTTGGCTGTGGGTCTATTGTATGTTGCCTTGATGATGTTGAGGTATGTTCCTTCTATTCCGATTCTCTGCAATGCTTTTAGTATGAATGGGTGTTGGACTTTGTCAAATGCTTTTTCAGTGTCTGTTGAGATGATCATGTGAATTTTGTCTTTGATTCTGTTTATGTGGTGAATTACATGTATTGTTTTTCATATATTGAACCAGCCTTGCATCCCTTGGATGAACCCGACTTGGTCATGGTATATAATTTTCTTGATGTGGTTTTGAATGCACAGTGCTAGTATTTTGTTTAGCAGTTTTGTATCTAAGTTAATCAACAATATAGGCCTATAGTTTTCTTTTCTTGAGCTGTCTTTATTTGGCTTTGGTATTAATGTGATGTTGGCTTCATAGAATGTGTTTGGGAGAGTCCTGTTACTTTCTATTTTGTGGAATAGACTGAGAATCACTGAGATTAGCTCTTCTATAGAGGTTTTATAAAGTTCACTTGGAAAAAATAAAAATAAAAAGGACTGGGGGTATAGATGAGAGGTAGAATGCCTCTGGGCTCAATTCTTAGTACCACATAATAATAATAAAATGAAATAAAATAAAAATAAGGGCTGGAGTGTAGCACAGAAGGAGAATATCCCTGGGTTCAATTCCTAGTACCTAAAAAAAAAAAGAAATCCCAGAAGTGATTCAAAGAATGACAGTCATTTGTATCTTGAGGAAGATTGACATGGCAGTGACAACACAGTTGGAGAGAACATTTTGTAGACAAAGGAGGAGTGGACAGACCACTAAAGTGAATGTGGAACTGCAGCACTGAGCAAATCAGCCTTACTAATGAGATCAGCTTTCTCTTCTCAAACTATGAGACCAATTACCTCACAGAATCATTCCAATTCTACTGTCTTGTGATTCTGAGTTTGGGGAGTTTTATGAAATAGAGTTTGCATTGTAGATAAAAAGCAGAGGGGAGAGCTGGGCGCACGCTTGTAATCCCAGCATTCGGGAGGCTGAGACTGGAGGATCCTGGTTCTTGGCCAGCCTCAGCTACCTCGTGAGGCACTCCGCAACTTAGTGAGACTCGGTTTCAAAAAATAGGGCTGGGGGTAGCTCGGAGGTAGAATGCCCCTGAGTTCAATCCCCAGTACTGAAAAAAAAAAAAAAAAAAAAAAAAAAAAAAAAAAAAAAAAAAAAAAAAAAAAAAAAAAAAAAAAAAAAAAAAAAAAAAAAAAAAAAAAAGCAGAGGGGACCTGGAATGGGAAAGGAAACAGTGCTGAAACCAAGAAACATCATAGAGAAAGCTCAGGAGGTCAAGATGACAGCCCAGCCATCCAGGCCAAAGGAAAATGAGAATTACCTGTAACTCACTTCCGTAGACTGGAGGCAAGGATGCATCATAAGGCTTTTGACCTAAAAGAGGACTTTTTGAAGCAAAACAAGCTGGAAAGGCAAGAGATTTAACACATGGAATGTGAGAAGACTGGAAACAGGAGTGAAAGGCCAGGGTAAGAGATATAGGCAGTTGAGGCACAGCAACAGGGATTTCGGTGTTAGTTTGGGGACAGACAGTGTTTCTGAGTGAGAAAAGGGAGTAAAAACCATGGATGATGTTCCAGTCATGAGAATGAAAGCTGTCAACAGGGAGAGGGAAAGAGCAGCCAGTAGGGTAGCAAGAGAGTGAGCACACAGCAGAAGGAAAAGGAGGCTTCCCAAGTACTTCCAAGTACTGCAGGTGCTCGAGAGGGTGAACACTAAAAAGCCAGCTCTGAAATGCTGAAAGTACTTTCTGTGAAGTGACAGGGCTAGAAATCACTTTATAACGAATTAAGGAAGGCATCCATTCACTTGTTCAATAGAAATGTATTAACCACCTCTAAGGACTCAATGCCATTCTAGGGACATAGAGGAAATACAACAGTAAACAGGACACTTGGAGAAACAAACAAGAAAAATGAAAGGTGGAGAAGCGCAGCCTCATGAGCGATCGGCCACCTCGGGCTAGGCGGCTGGAGATGGCTGTGTGGGAAAGTCCTGCCTGCAGAACTTTCAGTGCAGGCCCTGAGGGGGAAGATGGGGTGTGTGGGGAGTGGACAGGCCAGTGGATGTGGTGGAGGCAGCCTCTGAGAACTAGTGATCATGTCAAAGGTTTTCAGAAGCCAGAAAAGAGCAGCAGAAGAGATTTGGACGACTCTTTTCCTTCCCCTCCACAAACCGCTGCACGAGCTTCTCATCCTCATCCTCCCCTCAGCGCTGATGCTCCTCACGATTTGGTGCTGCTCCCTCTTGCCTATTTCCAAATTCTCTCAAGTGATCTCCTTCCTTCACATATTCAGTGTCTTTTAGGGGCTGACAACTCTTCATTTTTTTTTTCAATCTGCTGCCCAAGCCTCTCTCTTGAAATTCAGAATTATACACCTGCAAGCTAACTTGTCCACATAGAATAATTTTCAAATCCATTTTGTGAGCGCTCTCTCCCCCAGTCTCTCCAGTGTTGGTGAAAGGCATTTCTGTCCACCCAGCTGCCTCCTACTCAGCTTTGCCAGGCCCAGTCTTACAGCTTCCACTTCAGCTCCTTGACTGGGCCAAGCTTCTGCACAATGCAGGGTTTCAAATATTTACTTATTTATTTGTTTGTTTATTATACTGAGTATTAAACCTAGGGTCTTGTACATACTAGGCAAGCACTCTACCACTGAGCTACATCCCCAGCCCCTTTTTATTTTTTATTTTGAGATAGGATCTCTCCATTAGTTGCCAGGCTAACCTCAAACTTGTGATCCTCTTGCCTCAGCCTCCAGAGTAGCTGGGATTGCAGGCATTGCCAATCATTGCACCTTGTCTTTTTTTTTTTTTTAACTTATTTGCCTTTTCAGTTCTCGAATGGAAGCTCCATAAAGCATGTCCGGTTCAGTCTGGATTCCTTGGTATTAGTAATGCTTGGTAAATATTTGTTGGATGAATGAATAAGAGTCCTATTCATTGGACCCACTTTGATTAAAAAAAAAAAAGTCTCATTTCCCTATTGGCAACATCACCAATTGCAATCTGCCATTTAGAAAATATAACAGTAACTGAATTTTCTTCTTTTACTGTGTGTGTGTGTGTGTGTGTGTGTGTGTGTGTGTGTGTGTGTGCGCGCTGTGGTACTAGGGATTGAACCCAGAGTTCTGTCTTTGAACTACATCCCAGGCCCTTTTTATTTTTTATTTTGAAGTTGAGTCTTGCTACGTTGCTGAGGTTGGTCTCAAACCTGAAATCCTCCTGTCTCAACCTTCCAAGTACTGTGATTATAGGCATGGGCCACCATGCCCAGCTTCTATCACTCCTTTAAGTCTCCAAAGAGACAGTGTCTCCTTTACTAATCTTGGCTATAAAATTGTTGTATCCTCTTTGGACTTCATCAGAGACTAAAAACTCAGGCAGGTCTCTTTCTTTCTATAATGTATCCAATCACATTTCAAATGCTATGCTGTACCCCCAAATTTATCTTACCAAGCATATTTTCTTTAGTTCTGGATCTCTGTGTACACTCCCATCAAAATGTTATCTAGTTAGTATTATGAAGATGCCCAAAGGTCTTTGAAGGCTTAAAGAATGCAGTATTTGCCTTTGGTGCTCACAGCCAGGTAGGGTAGAAGCTGTTTCCCTGATCCACCTCTAGGGAATGCAACAGGTCTCTGTTTCTGGAGTTTCACATGTTCTCTCCTGTGTAGCAAGAACATTCCTTCATCTGAGAGGTGACCAGAAGCATCCGCTGCCTCCATCCCTCCCACACTTCCAAGATTGGTCAAGCAGTGCAGGTTTGAGGAATTAATCACGGACAGCTAGTTATTGGCTCTTTGAGCTATCTGAATCTACTAAATTTAGTAACTGGCAGAACAGAGAATAACAAAAGTCTTGTGACTTGTGGTTTGACCTCCTCCCACTTCTGGGGTTTCTTATTCTCATTTGTAAACCAAAGATTTGAGCTTTCAGCCTTGCCTAGCTTGTGGATTCCTGAGCTTTCTCCCCACCCCCTTTCTTTCTGCATATGTGGAGAGGGATAGAGGAAGAGAAGAGGAGTAAAAGAAAAAGTTCTCTGCCTCCTGAGAAGATATTAGAAAACACTGTGCTTGCAAAATAACTACATTAAACTTTTTTTTTTTCTCATGGTACTGGGGATTGAACCCTGGGGCATTTTACTTCCAAGCTATACCCCCAACATTTTTTTTTTTTAATTTCAAGATAGATTCTCACTAAGTTGCTAAGGGCCTCATTAAGTTGCTGAGATTGGTCTAGAACCTGTTATCCTCCTATCTCAGCCAGCCTCCCAAGTACTGGAATTATAGGGATGGACCACCATGTCCAGCTACATAAAACTTTTCAAACAAAGAAACATCTAGATTATTTTAGGACAATAAAGATTCCCAGCCCAGTTCCAAATGTCCATTGTTGCATGCAAGGTCTCTGCTCAGACTGATTTTATCATTTTTATTGAAATCTAAGACAAAAGCTATAGTTATTAAAACAGTGTGGCATTACAGTAAGATCTGATCCATAGACTGATCAAACAGTCCTGCACACAGAACCAGGCAGATGTTAAAATGTAGTTTGTGTCAGAGATGATGTGGTAAATCATGGAAAACAGGGTAGAGAATTAACCTGTCCCATGAAGGGATGGAAATAAAATGAGATTCCTATCTTATATACAGATTAAGTTCCAGATGAATTAAAGGCCTAAGGTATAAATAGAATAATTCTAAACCTATGAGGAAAAAAAGACCACATAAATATTTTTGGTGTAGCAAAGAAGGCCTTCCTTTAAGAAGAGACAAAACACACACACACACACACACACACACACACACACACACACACACACACACACCATGGGGGGAGAGGTACTAAAATTTGACTAGAGTAAAATATAACTCTTTTTATGGTAACAACCCAAACTAAAACAAAACAAAAACCCAAACCTGCTATAAAAAAGGTTCAAATACAACTGAATAAGACATATAATGCTTTTTTCTTTGATTAATAAGCAAGAGGAATGGGGGCCACAGGGATTAGAAGAGAATCAGGTGCCCCAGGAACCAAATGAAATATGTGACCCTTGTTTGGATTCAGATTTTAAAAACAATAAGAGTGAAAGGATTTTTGTGGGGCAGCTGAAGGAATCTGGATACTGATTATTAAGTGATTATAAAAAATATTAATGCTTCAGGAATAATAATGAAATTGTGTGTGTGTGTTGTGTGTGTATGTTTAAAAAAAAAGTATCTCAGACGGTTGTTGTGGCACACACCTGTAATCCCAGTACTTGGGAGGTTGAGACAGGAGAATCACAGTTTCGAGGACAGCCTCAGCAAGTAGTGAGACTTTCATCAACCTAGTGAGATTCTGTTTCAAAAATAAAATAAAGTAGAGCTGGCAGTGTGGCATGGAGGGAGATGCCCCTAGGTTCCATACCCAGTACCAAAAAACAAAGAAACAAACAAAAGCCAAATAAACCGTATCTCTAATGAAAACTTATGGAGTTTTTTTTTTTGTTGTTGTTTGTTTGTTTGTTTTCCTGGTACTGGGGATTGAATCTGAGTTTCACCCTCAACCCTCCAGCCCTTTTTATTTTGTGGCAGGGTCTTACTAGGTTACTGAGGCTGGCCTGGAACCTGTTATCCTCCTGTTTCAGCCTTCCAAGTACTAGGATTACAGGCATGTGCCACCACACCCAACCTTAATGAAGTATTTGGAAATGAAATTTTACATTTGCTTCAAAATAATCCAGCAAGTGAAAGGGAAAAAGAGAAGGAATGGATGTATAGACAAAAGGAATTTGGTGTGTGTGTGTGTGTGTGTGTGTGTGTGTGTGTGTGTATGTGTGTGTGTGTGTGTGTGTGTGTGTGTGTGTGTGTGTATGTGTGGTGACAGGGATTGAACTCAGAGGCATTCTCCCTCTGAGCTACACTCCCAGTCCTATTTTGTTTTTTATTTTGGAGACAGGGTTTTATTAAGTTGTTGAGAGTTTTGTTAAGTTGTGAGGCTGGCTTTGAACCTGTGATCCTCCTGTCTCAGTCTCCCAAGTACTGGAATTATAGGCATGCACCATCACACCCAGCTTGCCACATGTTTTATTTATTGAAGCTGGATGAAGGGTCCAGCTTCAATAAATAAAACAACAACAACAAGTAATATAAGTTCATTATATTACTTAATTGTATTCATTTGACATTTTCCATAATGATTTCTTTAAAAATATAAGTAAGTATGCTTGGCCCACAATAAACATGAAATAAACATACCTGTTATTATTACATTAATATTTTAGAAAGACAAATGACACCAAGGAGAAGTGGCACACACCTGTGATCACAGTATTTGGGAGGCTGAGACAGGAGGATTGCAGGTTTGAGATCAGCTCATGATAATTTAGTAAGACCCTACTTCAAAATAAAAAAATAAAATAGGGCTGGGGGTACAGCTCAAATATAGAACATCTCTGAGTTCAGTTCCTCAGTAACACATACACACACACACACACACACACACACACACACACACACACACAGGACATAGGTGTAGTGGGACTATAAACTAGTATAACCTCTACAGAAGATAATTTGGTAACACCTATTCTTTAAACTGAAATTGATCTTTAATTCCCTTTTAAAGTATTTATCCTACAGATATTTGTACACATATGAAAAAAATATGAGTAGTCATTAAAGCAAAATATTAATAAAAAATTGGAAGCAAACTAAATATTAATTAGTAAGAAACTGGTTAAATATATTCTGCCTCATAAATAAAAAAGAAGACTCTGTAGCCAATAAAATACAAAAGAAGGACAAAAGAAAAAGCTTCATAAACATTGAAGTAGAATTATCTTTAAGATATCTTTAAGCCAGGCACAGTGGCATACGCCTATAATCCCAGTACTTGGGAGGCTGAGCCAGGAGAATTGGCAGGTTTGGGGACAGCCTCAGTAACATTTCAAAATAATAAATAAAAAGGGCTGTGGGCCTAGCTAGGAAGTGGAATGCCCCTGGGTTCAATTTCTGGACAAAATACATACATACATACAAAAAAGATATATTTAAGTGAAAGAAACAAGATGCAGGACAAGTACATAGCATGCTGTCTTTTAAATCTATAAAAAAAAAAAAACTGTAGGGGAAAATAGAAACTATTTTATTTTTGTAAATGCATAGAAATCTTGTGAAGGGTACATTTGTAACTTGTTTTTTCTCTAAGAAGGGAAACTGAGGGAGGGGAAATATATGTGAGGGACACTTTTCACTGTAAACTCTGCACCATGTGAAAATAATAAGTCTTATTTGCAATATATATAGTATAAAAAAGACCACTATCCAAGATGCATGTACTACCCTTACAAATTGTAATTAAAAATACAAATAATTTAATAGAAAAATAAGCAAAGGATATGATAAAAGAAAGCTGTTAGGTCAATAAGCCTGTAAAAAAGTAAACTTATTGAATAAGCATAGAAATTAAAAATAAAAACAATATTTTGGTACTATTCCTTTTAACTATCAAATTGGAAAAAATTTAGCATCTAATAATATTATGTACTGGCCAACATGGTCTCATCATTTTATGCTGTTATATAAATCAGGATAGTCACTTTGTAAAACTTCTGGCAGCACCTTAGCAAATAGAAATTGTGTATACTCAAATCCCATAGATTCCACTACAGGAGCTATTTTCTACAGAAATACATGTGTACAAAGAGACAAGAACAAAAATGTTTATTGCAAGATTGTAGAAAATGGGGAAAGAATGGAAAGAACCTAAATATCCATCAACAGTGGATTGTAGACATGATGAATGTATAAAGACAAGTTATGAACTAGATTTGTGTACTTTGACCTTGACATATTATTAAAAAAAACAATGTAAAGTAGAAATGTAAATTGTATAGATGAAAAAGAATGATGCAGTTGGACAAGCTGGTGTATGCATGTAATCCAAGTACTTGGGAGGCTGAAACAAGAGGATCAAAGTTTTGAGGCCAGTCTTGGCAATATAGTAAGGCCCTTAGCAACTTAGTGAGAATGTATTTTAAAATAAAAAATAAAATGGGTTGGGGACATGGCTCAGAGGTAGAATGCCCCTGGGTTCAATCCCAAGTATCACAAAAAGAAAAAAAAAAGAATGATGCCATTTGTTTAAATAAAATATACCTACAATCGATACTATGTATTACTTGTGGCATATATGTAAGTGTGCAAAAGATACATATTTTAATGGATTGAAAGGATGTGAAGTGGTTTCCTTTGGGTATGGGGAATGTACTGGCTAGAAGGGCCTGGGTTTGGAATCTGAAACACATTATTTAGAAAATAAAAAAGCTGGAGGAAAATATGACCAGATGTTAACAGCTGTTAACTTTGGAAAGTGTGATTATGAGAATTTGTTTTAACTTTTTTGCATTGTTTAAATTTCTCAGGAAAAGGGAGAAAACTTCCCCAAGGAGTGAGAGAAAACTTCCTCAAGGAAAGGGAATAATGTAGATTTCTCTTGTAGCTTTGGAGGCCCCAAGAGATACGTGCTTTCCTTATGAAAGAAAGAAGTCCTGAGCTACTGCTTGGCTTCTTCTGGTAGAAATGTTTGCTGACAGCAGCTCAGTTTCCTCCTGTGACTTCTCATCCCGACCTATATTGCAGACAACTACAGCAAAAAACATTCTTAAAAGACAGCCATTTCCAATACTGCCCATGTGGGGTTAGTGTTTAAGAACAAATAATTTCCATGAACATGATTTATAGGTTTCAAATTGTACACTTTGTGTGTGTATTATTATTATTTTATTACTATTATATTTTACTGAAAGACTTTTTGCATGATATGAAATAAATAATAAAAATGCATTAAGATGTAAAACATAAGTTTCAAAGATTAAGTTCATTTTAAAGGAGAGGTTCTTAGGAAGTGAGCAATGCTCCCTATTTTTCCAAAAGAAAAAAAAATAGACAAAGATTTTTCATGAAAAAAAAAATTCAAAGTTTCTTCAGAAAAGAAAGGCTTTAGACATTGTGGTAACTTGAGCAGAAGATGTATTTGGTAGAAAAAAATCATTCTACCTATTGCTTCCTTGAGCAGTGTAAAGTGTCTCATGCAACATGCTGTGGATGGGAAGTGGGAGCCACTTGGGTGTTAGGGTGGAAGGACCATTGTCTGGGCCTGTCATCGATCCTGTCCTCGAGCACAGGTGTAGACACGAAGAGCACAGAGCTTAGTGGAAGAGGAAGAAGTACTTACATTTTTATATAATCACAGTAGCTTATGGAACCAGTCGGCTACCACCAAACTCTGCTGTCATACTTTGATGACAACAGTGGAACTGTATATCCGCTCAGTGTTCTGAAATGAGACATGCTTGCTTTGACACTGACTGTTGTTTCTATGAAGGAGAAAGGAACCAGACTGGAGAGCATTGTCATCGACTGGCAGAGTCAGTTAAGAATAACAATGCAAGTGCGTCACTTGGGAGAGGCGCAGCCCTGACGAGGTGCTAGAGCTTGTGGGGAAATGCTAGCCCAGCTCTTCCGCCCCTAGCTTGGACCACATCTGGTCTTATTTCAAGGCCTTTAGCATACCAGAGCCAAAGGAAAGCTCACCCCTGCCCCCCAGCCACTTACCCTTTTATGATGCCTGATACGAAAAAATTACTATGTTAGAAGCCGCAGGGATTTCTATTCGTAGAGATAAGTCTTTGCTTCTTACTTAAGCTTTGATTTATTGTCCTTGGTTGTTTGGGGTAGAGGGATGGCTGATTTTTAACAAGAAGATAAACTTACAGATGGAAATTCTTTTAAGCCATAAATACCACTAACTTGCCTGTTTCAGGGAAGTTCAAATAGAGACGTGGGGATTTAGCAGCTGCTCAAATGTTTTCCTTCTTTTCCCATTGGCTGAGAAAAAGATGAGCCCACCACCGGCAGTGTAGGCGCCAAGGCCTGACCTGTGCCTGGATATGTAAGCTGTCCAGAGCTCCTAGTGCATGGAAGGGAGGCAGAGGATGACAAATTGGTCTATGCCAGTTGACCTCTGAAGTGGAGGCGTGCTTTACACAGCAATCCCCAGAGGTTTCCTTATCTGCTTTATTTAGTATCAACACTGTCCTTCTGGAGTCCTTCCTGTTTCTCTTGGTAGGCTCCAAGGATTAATTCTGGTCAGTGACTAAATTCACCACCTCTTCTCTGCTCCCCAATATTGTTTCTTTTTCCTTAATCCTGGAAGGTATTAAATCCACAGGCTGAGGTAGTATCTTGTTCACCTTCAGAATCTCCCACAACCTGCAGCTTAGCACACACCACCTGGTAGAAAAGCAGTAAGTATTTGTTGATTTATTTATTCAGTAGTCTCAGTGCTGTCTGCACATTAAACACCTGGGAGTATCAACAACAAGCAAATACACAAACCCCAAATGCTGTACTAGTCTCACCCAAACCACCCAACCCCTGATCTCTGGGCATGGGGTCCTGGCACTGGTGGGCTTGTGAAGCGCTCACAGGTCTTTCTGGTGCATGGAGAAGCTTGAATACTACTGAACTGGTTGTCCTGCTACCTTGACTCATTCTGTTTGCTTCCAAATTTGGAAAAATCTACTTGAGTTCTTTCAAAAAACAAATTTCCCAGTCATTGAGAAGATGCAGTGCTATTTCCTTGGTAGGATAAACTGGGAAGGGCTGGCTGTACTATGTGGCCATGGGCAAGTTACTTTGATGCTCTGCACCTCCATTTTCTCAACTATGAAATGAGAAGAACAATAGTAATGGCCTCTTGATATTGTTGTAAAAATTAAACTGATCTGTATAAAGCTCACAGAACGGCACCTGGTGTATATGTGTTTGGTAAGTAAAGTCCAAAATCAAGAAGACAATGATGTGTTTGTTCTCATGATTGTTTTTTGCTTTGTTTAGTAACTTCAACTTCCTCCAAGACTTAGCTTCCTAAAATGTTTTTGAGTCCAGCCTCTCCTTTGCCCTCTTGCTCTCCTGTGCCTCCCCTAGAGCAGCACTGCCTGGCATCTGCCCTGCCTTTCATCCCCATGACCCTATTTCTAGTCCTTGCTCTTGGGAGCTCTCTCCTAGGTCATGGCTGCCAAGCTGATTTCCTCTCCGACAATCTGTTTGTGTGTCAACCATCCACAGACATTTCCCGCATCACCCCACAGTCAGGCTGTGATCTTGGTGCTGCCAAGTTCAACACTCAACCTATAGCCTTGTTGCTGTGAAATCTCAAACCCGAGTGTGATTTTGGCAGTTTAGTTGCTTCCTGCAGACCTCTGTTTCTGCATCTTTAAATGGGAATCATCTAATAATACTTTTGACTCAATAGGGCTGTGAGAATAGAGTGAGAGAACTCCTGCAAAGAAAGCATTTAGAAATCTCCATGGCACATCACTGGGGATCAATCTATGTTAGCTGTTACCATTCTTTGGAACTTGACTGCTGGCAACTCTTCCCCAGCCATCCTAGACCCTGGCTACAGAGAAGTCCTTGCCCGTCCCAGCCTGTGCCCTGGGTCTTGGTGGATTCTGGCCTCCATTCACATAGCCTGTAGCCCTGGAATGCCTGCCACCCCTCCCCAGCTGTCTGAATCCTACTGGGTTTAAAGGGCCACCCCTCACATTTCCATTTCTTTTGAAGTAAATGACTTTCTAACTTTCAGGCAGAGGCCAATTCTACTAAGACAGGGCTTTTAAATGTCAGAAGATATCACACTCCCTTGAAGGACTTGTTAAAACACTGATTCCTGGGCCCACTCCTTGCAGATCATAGTTCAGGTAGTCTGGGGCAGAGCCCAAGAATATGCATATCTAATAAGTACCCAGATGATACTGACCCACTGACCACTCTTTAGGTGGCACTGTTTTAGGACACTGAGTATCTTATACTCCTACTATAGTTGTTTGAGTACAAATTCCTTCTCCAGAACTGTAGTTCTTGCTAGAAAGGTCAACGTCTACCATTACCTATCTGGAGGAGGTGGGCCTTGGGCTGAAACTTGAAGGATGGCCAGGGTTTGAATAAACTAATAGCAGCCAAGATCCCTGCAAACAAGGAGCTCAGGTGCAGGATCTGAGAGTGGTATGGATGTGTGTGTGTGTGGGGGGGGGGCTGGAGAGGATATTAAGGCACAGTGGGAATAAGCCTGGAGATGTGTGTGATACATGCCTAATATGATACATGAATTCCCAGAGATGGATATGAAGAAGAACCTGGAAAAGCAGGCAGATGAGTAAATTTGACCTCTGAACCTGCAGAACACAGGGTTGAACTCCCTGATGTCACCATGATGGCTCCTTCCTACCCAGCATGAGCAGCTGTGGAGCTTGGGTTCTCTTTGCTTCCCACAATGGGTATGTCCTAGAGGCCCATAGCTCTAAAAGTCCATCATTCTATGAATTATTTCCATCTATGAATACATGGGCTAAGGCTCAGGGCCTGCCACCTCTGAGCCAAACCAGAGCCTAGAGGACACGGTGACTGATATCCCCTCCCTACAAATTCTGGGCCTGTCCTTCCCTTAAGACCACTTTTGCTGCTTTGGAAGTTGCTTGACCAAGGAGTTAGAAAACGGATTCTTTTCTCATTTTCAGCATAATCTTGGATTAAGGGAATCATCACAGGAAAAGAGGAAATGGCCACCTGGAAAGAATAGATCTGTTCTCAGCGTGAAGCCCTGGGTTTTGTTCTGTGAGTTTTCTGCTATGCCTGTTTCGCCAGGTACTGATGAGGTTAAATAATTAATGCATGTGAATGTACTTTGTAAGCTCTAAAGCACTGCAGGAATATAATTAATTATGTTTATAATTACAGGTAATGTAATTATAATTATAATTACTTTGTGGGTGGAAGCAGAATAGATATATCCCTTTCCCATTCTGTAGTAGGATACCCTTGGTGGATATCCTTGGTTAGACTGTCAATTTATATATTTGAGTTTGACTCACTCTCTCTGAATTTATTTTCCATGTATGATATACATGCAACTTTGGTATGAGAAAAAAATTCAGAATGAGGGTGGGAGATTGAATATCTTGTTAATAATATTCTTTGGCACTGCTATATCATGTAGATAAATTTAAGGCAATTTATTTATTAACTTGCCAAATACAACAATAGTACTTGCAGAGAGCCTACAGTTAAACATAAAGCATGATATATACATATACATATAATTTCTATAATTGACATATATATATAAATATATTACTCAAAATAAGAGTCCATTCCAGAAACTCACTAGAGTCTACTATAGACTAAAATGATCATGTAATTGCTAAATTATAAATCTGTTCACATTTCAGGCAATGCTTATTAATACCAAGCTAAAAATATTTATAATATTTTGCTTATTTAGCAAAACTAATTGGCTTAATAGAAGTGTCAGGTAGTTTCTTCCTTCCTTCCTTCCATTAACATGCTTAATCTTAGAAAATGATGGTGTTTGGGCTTGCTTTCTGAAGCAATAGTTATCTTTGTGCCATAGGAAGGTATTCCAGAGCTCCAAATCCCCATGGTCCTTCAGAAAAGTCTGAACTGCTAAGATGCACTAGAGCCAGAGTTGATGGTTTTTGCATTCGAAGTCATGGCAATGGCAAGATATTCACCAGGTAGCTTTCTCTTGGAGTGTTCCATTTTTGATATCCCAAGATTCTGCCTGAGAAGCTAAACATTGCATGTATTTCTTGGAGTCTCTGACCTTCTGCCATCATTCCTATGCACTGTTAATTGTTGTTAATTTCTAACACATCATTAATTATTCGCCATTAAAGATGTGGGAGACAGAAATGCCCTTCACTCATGGGTGATCACACAAATAAACCATTAATAATTACAAAAAGCGTGATACTTTAAATGTGGAAAGTGAATTTGAGCCATTTGCATGGAAGTCGTGGTGTCTCTCGCAGCCAAGCTGTGACACATGGACAGTGGGGTCGGGGGTAGGAGGGGGACAATAAGTGACCCAGTCCTGGCTCAGGAAGAAGCCCAGGCTCCTTTTGCTTTTATTGCTGCTGATAACTTTGGGCCTATAGAGCATGATATACTTTTCAGAGAATATTTTCTCTTTGCAAGTTCTCCTCCTTTGCAGAAGAAACCTAGAGATGGCATGATTTTCCAGGTCACTCATACAATTAGCACTTAACATGGAGTTCCTGACTCCCCCTCCTGATCAGCCCACCAGACCATGCTGGGAGGTCAGTGCCAATGCTGGGGGAGAGGTGGAGCTTTCAGAGAGAGGGAGTCCAGGCCATTTCAAGGACCTTGGTCTCACAATCTTTAGGAAAAAAAAAAAAAAACTGGATTGCCAGTTAGTGTTGAAAATTTTATGTGGTTCCCTAACTTAAAAGCTCAGACAGACATTCTTCCAACAGTTTATAGGAAAGTTGAGAATTAAACACTGTGCTGGAAAAAAGTATCAGATATGGTCTCTAGGTTTGAACAACCAGTAGAAAATATCAGGGTAGCTGGGAGTGGTGGCGCACGCTTGTAATCCCAGCATTTGGGAGGCTGAGACTGGAGGATCCGGTTCGAGGCCAGCCTCAGCTACCTAGTGAGGCACTCCGCAACTTAGTGAGACCCTGTTTCAAAATAAAGAATAAAAACAGGTAGAATGCCCCTGAGTTCAATCCCCAATACCAAAAAAAAAAAAAAAGAAAATATCAGGGCACTGGCATTTGGAGGGGAAACAATGAAAAATCATTTTATGGTTGTAAGTTTCAGCAGTGAAATTAAGACAGCTTAGAGTCTATGATTAAAATTCAAATTTGTTGCAAGGATAGTATTTTAAAGATGATAATGTTTACTTGCTGGACCCCTTTGTTTTACTAATAATAAGATGGAGAGCCAGAAACAATCAAGAGACCCTTTAGATATGCATGTGGAGATTTGACAGGTGTGAGCACTGTGTCACCAGGTGTGGGGGGTAGGGGACGTTCTGGTTTTGTATTTTGATTCTGTTCATCCAGACTGTGAGCTCAAGAGCAAGGAAGAGCAATCACAGCTCTTTCTTGTTCTCTCTTGCCCCCTCCCCCTTTCTTTTTGTTCTCCTGTGCTAGAATACTGGGGAGGAAAGAGATGACAACTTTCCCCTCTTCTCCAAGATTATAAAAGTGGAGGTTCATTCTGTTATTTACCCTTTCAATCAACATTTCTAGACTGAAAACTATACCAGAGAGCTTTAGGCATCAGACAACATCATGTACAAAAGGCCAAGTTGGAAGTCTAAACAATGGCCTGATTTTAATCATGCCTGTAATCCCACTACTTGGGAGGCTGAGACAGGAGGATTGCAGGTTTGAGGCCAGCCTCAGCAACTTAGTGAGGTTCTCAGCACCTAAGTGAGACTGTTTCAAAATAAAAATTAAAATAGGGCTAGGGGTGTAGCTCAGAGGCAGAACTCCCATGGATTCAATCTTCAGTACAAAAATAAAGAAAGAAAGAAACTATTTAAACTTCTGCTCTCCTCATTCTTTTTTATCAGTAAAATGAGATACTTGTAGGTTAACTTTTAAGAATCATCAGTTAGTCTAAGTCTAAATTACTCTCTGTAATTTCTTCCTATTGTTTTAACCATTTATTTAACTACTATGTAACAGTCTATGCCCAAAGCAATTTTACATTTTATTTATTCCCTCTTCTATTAATGAAATTTAGGTTTTTGAAAGTTTCTTTCCATTAAAAGTAATGCTTCGATAAACATTTTTCTACACTTTTTAATGTATATCTGTAAAAATATTTCCAGAGTTTCAATTTTGTCAAAAGACACGAAATTAACCTCCAAAATGACTCTACCATTACACCCATCTTCATTCTCTCACCTCTGTTCCCATAAATGGCTATGGGAGTTTTGCCATCTTACTATACCTGATGCTGATGACTAGGACCCAAATCTTTGCATCTCTGTTCCCAGCACCTTCTTCCAAATCTCTCTTCACCAGTCATTACTGGAGTTCTTTTCTCTGATAAGAGGTGAAGGGGTAGGGTTTACCTCATGTCCATGTTTTTGCCCAACTTCTTTGCCTCTACCTAAAGTCTTTAGTCCCCTAAGAGGGTAGGCTTTGGAAATATACAAGAAGAGAATTCTTTTGTTTAATACTTTCTCAATCCTTCTTTGAGTTAAAGTACAGAGACATGCTCAGCTGCTTGAGTGAGGGAGAAGAAAGGTCAAAAGGGAAAAAAGAAATGTTAGATAAAAAAACAGGTGATCAAACTAACCTTTAAAAATGTGTATCCTTCAACATAATGAATTTAACAAGTTGACTTTATTTAAAACGGGAAATTATGTGAAATTTAAAGTCTGGGAACTCTTGCACCTAGGGCCATTGTTATTATAACACTCATCATCCATGCCTTGATTATGAAATGTTATTTTGTTACTTTGTTTTATATTTCCCATAGGAAGGTAATGATCTAGAATTAGGTAGACATGCTAGGTATATACCCAAGCAGGAAGAAGATAAGAGGGAATCCAAGAAATATTTTGAAGAAGAAGAGTTTGAATAGAGGGGAAAATAGGGAAGAAAAGCTCATGATTTTGAGTAGGTAAACCAGGGAAATAAGAAGAATGCTCATTCTTCTGATGAACAATGAGAGAGGAACATAACGGGGTGACGGCTAGAAGGTCATGAACTTGAATTGAGATGTATACTATGTGTTCATTCCCAAAAGATGCTCATGCCAAGAGATTTTCTTTTTCTTTAAAACTGAATCTAGGATCAACCAATTCTTTTGTTGTGTTTCCACATGATACACCAAAATACTTCCTACCTTGTGATACATTTCTCTGCCTACTCTAAGTTGTGGTTATCATCCTTCAGTCAATCATGCAGCAGCTTTCTGCTTATTCTGTTTCTATCTCATCTCAAGTTCTAGAGATCTGAGCTTTGTGTGTACATATGAGTACATACATGTGCACATGCAGAAGCATGCGTATACACAAATAACTCCCCAATCTAGAGCCCCTGAATGTACATTTTTACCCAAAGGAAGGACACACTTCTTTGTGTATTCTTAGAACTGCCTCCTATTAACTTTACCTGTGAGCATCCTTGAATGGGGCGGCCTTACCATTGACCTTCTGTATACCTCAGGAAGTACCTCAGGTGAACTACCCCTTAAACCAGGTGAATATTCTTTCGGGGATTCCTAGTTGCATCAGCAATAGAATAAGTCACAGCTCTTCCTTTTTATCTCTATGGCACATGAATATTCCTTGCCCCATTCAAAGTTTTGAAAAAAAAATAAATTATTCAGCAAAAATGACTTAGTTCTGTTTCCCCTCACACCACATAAAAGCTGTAGATATCTCAGTGCTGACTGCACCCTCAATTCCTCCCGACCAGAGGCAAACAAAACAAGGACCTTCCTAACCAGTTTATTTAAAACACTTTTTAAACAGATTGCTCTGAGTTATCAGTGAGGACCTATTTCTAGGACAAAGAATTATTGCTCCGACTTCATAGTTGCCCCTTTCAGGGACTTAGGTTTAAAGGTTATGAGGAGCAATTCAAATTCATTTATTTCTAGTTCCTTTCTCACTTCCTGAATTACCTTTCAATGTGCAATGGAATGACCATTCATAGTCATAGAGCAGTTAAAGACATACAGGCTTCCAAGACTATTGAAATGGAGATTAATTCCTTTATTTGTCCTTTCAACCAATATTTCTTGAGTACTTTGGCATGCTAAGCACATATACATATAGATGCTGAAGGTCAAAGACATCCTGAGAGACACCACCTGGAGTGGAACCCAATTGCAAGCAGTTGGCTATAGCAAATTTAAATCATCCATCTTTCCTGTTGATTTCTTTTCTCTAATGTTCTCTTTTCATTCTTTCTCCCTTGTCCTCTCCTTTCCTGTATATTTTCCCTTTTTTTGCATTATCACATGATGCCCTGCTATATGCAAAAGACCAACTTTGTTCTTATCTCTTTCCTTCATTAACTCAACAGTAGCAATATTTATCAGTATATGAAAAACAAACCATCACTCTGCCCAATTCAAGGTCATTGTGGCAACTTTAGGCATCTGAGAATATACCAAAATGATGGGGGGACATGTGTAAACCATTTAATGAGTGAAGAAAACTATTGGAAAAGGAATAAGGGTTTATGACTTAGAATGAAGGCTCATATTTTTTTGAACAAAAAGTCAGCTCCTGGATTAGTTGGGATTGGCTGGGTTTTGTTGTAGTAATAAACAACCTCCAAATGTCAGTGGCTTAATCCAACAAAATATATTTCTTATTGACGCTGTATGTCCAACATGGGCCGGTGGAGGATCCAGCTCGGCCAAGTCACTCAGGAATCCAGGTCGTTGAGTTCTCAGTTGTCTCAATCCATGCTTCCCAGGTCACTTCTGCAGGGAAGAACAGAGCTGGAGTCTTCTACTGACAACCAAATGCTTCAGCCTGGAAGCGACACAGAGTAGTTCTGTTCACAACAACAGAAAAATCATATGGCCTATCCAGCTACACAGGAGTCAAGCGGGAGAGCCTCTGCACACTTGGAAGGAGAGAGTGTTTGATTCTTTATGACACTAGTAGTGTTCACCATAGCACTTAGGATGACAAAGTTTGAGGTAGAACTCTCAAATGTCTGTGCTTGAAGGACATGTGTAACACAAGCAGCCTATGATTTGCAGTAGCAGCAGGCCTCACCCTGGCCCTCTGGTTCCTATTTTGCAAGTATGTCTCTTTGGCCACCAACCTCACAACCTCATGATGACCTCTTCCGTGGGTGCTTGCTTGCGAAGCCAGCATTTTTATAAATTCATGCATATCTTTTTATCCAATAAAGCATCAATCTTAAATTAGGAAGATAATTCATCCCTAAGGTTGAAACACTCCCCTTAATTTACTCTTTAATTAAGGGAGGTGTGAGGTCTGTGAGTCTTGGACCATTAGGAAGCATAAGTGTTTTGAAGCAAGACTGGGAGGCCATCTCTCTCCTGTGACAGTGTGGTGGAGTGAGGCTGCCAGCCATCCAGGATGTCAGGGATGACAGGAAGCTCCATCTATTGCGGCCATCAACCTGAATACATAAGCAAGTGCATCACCTCTCTAGGACATTCTCCCAAAGTGAAATTAATTTTATGGGGTGTGCAATTGCAAAGTCTTTTTGGATGCTTTTACATAATGTCCCCAGAGTTTTTAGACTAGTGATTTGGGGGTAGTTGTAAACTAGTTAGCATATACTTCTGAACTTCCAGGAGCCCCAAAGATCTAGATCTTAACGGTCATACAACTAAGAGCAGGTACATGCTCATGACTGATCCCTTGATTAAGCCCAGTCTAAAAGAGAAAGCTGACAAAATAAGTCTGACACCATGAACTTAAACTCCAAATCCAGGCCGATTCTAGGTTTGTGCCTTACCTTTCCACTTAAGAGCGTGTGTGACCTTGGGCAAGTTATATAACATCTTTAAGATTTAATTTCCCAGAAGATGAGGATTAAAATAGTATTCGTTTCATAAGCTTGTGAAAATTAAATGAGGTGATGATACTTAGCATAGTGCCTGGCTCATACTAAGCAGTCAGAAGACAGAAACTATTACCAGTTGCTGTTATTAATAATATCATTCAGGGTAACTAGCATGTACTGAGTGTGCACCACAAACAAATTGCTGTGCTACACATGGCAAGGTTTATTGGAGTGAATTTAGCAGAGTACCCTACTTCAGGGATTTGCAAGTGTGTGTGTGTGTGTGTGTGAGTGTGTGTGTGTGTGTGTGTGTGTGTGTGTGTGTGTAAAAGAGTGAGTGGAGATGTGGAGGGAAGGTACTCTATACTATGGTCCACCTTGACTAGAGCACAGGAGAGTGTGCTCTAGTCAAGGTGGACCATAGTATAGAGTACCTTCCCTAACCAAGTGTTCTAGGGAAACCCTGTCCAGCAGCACAGGTGCTCAATGCCCCGGCAGAGTTCAAGGCTATCTTTAATTTTGGCCCAACAGTTTTTAATAGTGCTCTTTGACCAAGAAACAGGAGACAGTCTCTGGGTGGTCACCATGTCTTTAAGAAGCTGGAAAATTAAAACACATTTTTTAGGATGCGATTAAGCATAAATTCAAATCATGCAACAAATCCAGAAAAGTGCTAGGAAATGGAACTCAATGACCAACCAGCTCTGCATGGTGGCCACCAGGGAAAATGTGCCGGTGATCCGAGGTTGGCTGCTAGATGGAACTCTGCTGAGCATAGTGATATACCCCAGTGGATGGTACCCAAGCCAGCCTCCCAGTGCTACACCTCCACAGCATACATTTATCTTTGCAACACTATAAGGCTAAGATTCCCACCAATCACATAGTTTTTTACCCCCTCCCCCAAGCTCCCATTAATGTGCTTTCCTGTGAGTTCAGAGATCAAATGTAAAAGTTGGAAAATAGAAGGAAACTTCCAGGTTCTTCTAGACTTTTGTTCCATTAGCACTTTTAGGGGAAAAAAGTAATCTCCATGTAAAATCTCCATTAAAATAACCTCGTGGGCTTATCTGAAATTATCACCTCCAGAATTCTTGTTCTGCTTTTGGTTAAGTTTACCTCTTTATGTCTTGATCTTATACTTGATATGCCCCTCTAATCAGATAAGAAAAGGGTTGAAGCATTTCTGGATTATAGACGAACCTTAATGGCTTCTGAAAATAGGAGTTGGGCATGGGGGTTGAGGTTTTTCCCTTTTTTATTTGTGTATGATTTAGTGTTCATCCTGCACTAGACACTAAAATGCATTGTTTAATTATCTGAGCTCAACACACCATTTTATAATTCATTAGTCAGTTGCTCTTTGCAAAAGCTTATTTCTTATGAAACAAAAGTGGGAATCATGCAACTGGACTATTTATCTCTCTTTAGGGGTTGGGGGTTAATATCTGATAGCTCATAACATCTTTATTATAATGCATTTATAATGATTTACTGGAATCATTCTATGGCTAAGTATCTAATGTCAAAGCCGAGATCTGGCATGAAATAAAATGCTGTATCCTTGGGTAGCTCTAGGGAAAAAAAGGCCTCAGCTAATATTTTCTGTGTAATTCTACAAACTGTAATAAGGGTAGGGGTAATTGCCTTAATGTCAATTAAGCTATTAATAATGCCTATCTTGTCATTCCTAAATATAGCAGTGTCTCAATCATACATTACTGTCCCCTGTTAGGGCTACACAGAAATGAGATCACAGCCTGTGTGAATCAGGAAGTCTGTCTAGCAGACAGTCTCATCTCCTTTACATTTGAGAAGGTTTGGGGAGCTATTTGTTTTTGATAAATAATTTCTACTTAGACATGTGTAGGAGGATAGCATGGGCAATGTTTATGAGCAGGATGAATATAACCTTAAAAATAATTCCTGATTTTGAACTCTGCTCCTGGACAACTAGGAAAAAAATGTTCCCTACCAGGACCAGGATTCCAGACTCCAGGCTTGGGACAGACAGTCCATTAACAATCATGTAGGCATTTCAGAACCAGGAAACATGTATTCTAGCTACATGTTCTTTTTTTTTTTTTCCCCAAAGTGCTAATGGGGCAAAAGTCTAGAAGAACCTGGAAATTTCCAAGTGTCCTTCTATTTTCTAACTTTTACATTTGATCTCTGAACTCACAGTAAAGCATATTGGCGGTGGGTGGCAGGGGGAGGGTAAAGGCTATGGGATTGGTGGGAGTCTGCTATGCTGTGTGCACGTGGTTCCCAGGCCATAGCGGTGCACACAAGTTCCTTAAGGACAGACAAGCAGTAGGGTAAAGAAAGTGAGGCTGAGACACTGTCAGGAAACACAGAGGCCAGTGACTCACCAGCAGATTTCAACGAAGTCAACAATAACAGCATATTTGTAATAGGGAATAGAAGATGAGCAGTAGGAGTCTGGTGAACAGGGAGAGCGTCGCTGGCTCTCCCCAGCCAACTCTAAATCAGGACACTCAGCTTACAGTGTAGAAGCCAGGACAAGACCCTTCTTTAGTTGTCACTTACGGTTCTCCTGGGCGAAGATTCCGAGCAGCCACTTCCTTCTGCCCCCTTGTTGGCTGTCTTGGTGAAGTGAACTTCTACTTGATGATATTTAGAGCTCATTAATTTGTCCCAAGGAAGCTTCTTGTATGGCAGTTTAACGACAGAAACCTGTTTTAATGCAAATGGACATGTAATCCCACTAAGCCACTGGGAGGGCATAAATTTAAGACAATTGCTGGGGACTGACACCAGCGTTTAATAAGATGGAGGGCTAGTTCCTAGATCCTGGTACGCCCAGGGGACCCTGCCTGGACACCCAGCCCTGGTTTTAGTGCAGCCGGCGGTTACCATGGCAATTAGAAAGGGCTTTGGTGAGTTTCTCTCAGATGGCTGAGCAGTGGGGGAAGAGAAGGAGGGAAGAGAGAAGAAGGGGTGTTCAGGGAGGAAATGGAGGTGAGTGAGGTCTCTTGCCCACTACTCCTCAGGGCCCAGGCTGGGGAAGATGAGACTGAGACCCAGGAAGCAACCTGCATCATGGCTTATTATAAGTGCCCGATTCCGGCAAATTCTCACAGAAAGAGCACAATGTCTTGCCTGGGACCCCACTTCTCCCCACAGGTGGAGGGGGAAGCCTGCCTTGGAGGGGGCAGGGGAAATGAGACAGAGGCGGGAATTGTTTGTGAATATTTGTTAGATTATAATGCTGTTGGGTACTACATCATTCTCCAGAGAGCCCTGAATAAGGTTATTATGGGTGAAGTCATTTTTGTAATAAAGTTGGCTGTAACTCTGGGTCATAAATCATGGGTTCTGGTATGAAAAAAAAAATTACTAAACATGCCTCTGTTACCACATACTGTCCTCCTTTTAAATACTTTGATTTTTACTACAAATCTTCCATTGACTGAGATGAGGGAAATACATACAATGAGCAAATGATTCCTTCCGTGCAGGGCAGCAGCCCTGCCGGCCTCGGGGCCTCCCGGAATGATTTCCTGAGGTGTGATGTTATTTATGGCATGCTTTCTCTATCAAAAAGGCAAACAGCATCCCAAGTGACCCCAGAGCATTTGCATCATTGCTTCTCTTGCTAATTGATTCATCCCCTGGCAGGGCCTGAGACACGGGCTGTTAGCTGGACACACTCTCTCCTAGCTGCAGACCCCGTGGACTGAGGTGCATAATAAGCAAAGATGCTAATAAAATTGTTAAATGTCAAAACTGCAAAACCCATACCCGTCAGCTCTTCTGGAATGATTCTGTAAAATACCATCTCCTCCCCTCGTCCTTCCCTCAGTCTAAACTCCATAACCTTTGTTAAGTAAGGGGATTAAGAACTGTTATTAACAACACCGATTGTTTAATTTCTTTCATAACTTCTTCCTTTCAAACAAGAGCCAGTCACAGAATGAAAAGGAAGGTTATCATATGAAGTGCATTTCAGACGTAATAAAGCAGAAAGGAGAGGGTGGCTGCAGTGGCAGTTGAAAGAGGGACGAAGTGTGGATCTCTATAGCTCAGTGGCTGCAAAGCAGAAAATGAAGATTGTAAAAACGTCACATAAAGAAAAAATGCACAGTGGATTCGTTTTGCGATGCCCATAATTCAGTAATGCCTTTAAGTAGCTAGAAGAAATATAATAAATGTTTTTCCACAACATTGATCATACTGTATCAGAGGAAATATTAGTGTGCAGGGAGCCATGATTATACTGGTAGTAATTCTCAGTGCAGAAAACTAGTAGAAGATGGGACCCTTTATGGGCCAAACTTTTATTGGCTGCAGTTATTTACCTTTAAGAATACGCCTAATACATTGTCCTATAGCTAAATATTTTTGTGAAAATTCAAACCAGCACTATCAGTAAATCAGAAATCCTGCCACCATTTTATAGAAAAAAATATATATACATATATATATTTTTTCCTACAGATACTCTGATCTGTTCCAGAATACAAAAAACCAGCCAATTGACCATGTAAAAATTCTGGAAAGCCTGTAAAACAGAGTCTTCCTCTGTATTCTAAGCCCGGATAGGAACAGACAGGTTTATGGCATGTGATTCCATCCAAATGCCACCTGTATATATAACATCTCTCTATAGAAATTAAATGGATTATTAGATTATATACTGCAGTAAAACTATACCTGGGGCTGTGGGCCAGGAGAGGATGTGCTTGTAGTGCACCTGCTTTTTTGTTGTAGTTGTATTGTTTTAAAACAGTGAAGAAAGCTTTACAAAGAAGGCATTTCCTTTTTCTTTTTCTTTTTTTTAGGGAGAAAAGAAGGAACTGACTCCAGCCTCCTGCTCCTCAGACCAGCAGGAGCTGGTAATGCGAGGTCATGGCAGATTTGGTGCAGGAGACCTCTGTGTGCTAAGGGAAAGTTCCACCTTCACTCTCCATGAGATTCCCTGGAGTCCAGAAATCTTCCAATCAGGGTTCAATGTGCACAAAATAAGAGTTGGGTCCAACAGACTCCTGCAGAATTAAAAGGAGAGATGAGACCTGGCATGCTAATCCCCATAAATTCCTGATAAAGCCCTGCTATGAGCATGACTGAGACAAACCGGGAGCCAGAGGAATCTTGGCGTGAAGATACTCTGAGCACCATGCTAGGAGGGGGCATTCTGCAGAATCCTGGGAATCTGGTTTGCAGTTCAAAGGCTTTGTAAAAGCAGAGCAAACTGCAGGGTCACCTGCTCTGCCTCAACGCATTCTCCCCTAACTTTCCCCGACACAAGTGGGAATCATTTCTCAGAATCAAAGGAGGCCATCCCTTCTCTTTGTCCTAGGGCTCCTAGGGCTCTTTGCTTAATACAAATCACAGGTTTTGCCCACATCTTCCACTTGGGCACAGCAAGGTATTTTAGCTAAAGGAAATTTAGAGTTTTCAATTTTTATTTTTAAATGGAATTGTATCTTGATTTTAGTATTTTCTGTTGGAGTTGTATGGATTTTTTTTTCTTTAATTTTGTTTTGTTTTGGTTTTTTTCTCCTTAGCAAGGAGGAAAAAGTTCTTCCCCTCTTTCCCCTCTCCAGAACTTTTATTATTTTTTTAATTTTTAATTTTTTTTATATTGTAGATTGAACCCAGGGGCATTTTACAAATGAGCATACCTCCAGTTCTTTTTAATTTCTAATTGCCAAGTTACTGGGCAGTGGCCTTGAACCTGGGATCCTCCTGCTTTGGCCTCCCAAGAACTGGGATTACAGGCTTGTATCATCATTCCCTAACTCCCCCTCCAAAATTTTCAAAAGAGGCAGGTGGTTGAGGGAAACCCTCCAATATTTATGGAGTCTAAGATTGAGGAACAGCATATAGATGACAATCTGTCTGAAGAAGTGTTTCTTGGAGAGTTCCTCTGGTGTGCTCAGCAGTACATGGATAAGCACAACTTATAGGCTAATATGATGTCACAAGTTTCTGCTGACGTTCCTCCTCAACACGAGGCTGGGGATGCTTTTTAAGCATCTTTGTACAAATGGCATATTATAGAGCAGTAATGGCAGTTATTCTTAGATTTCCTTATTAATGAAAATAATTTGTTTTACTCAATTGGCAGTTGAAGTAGAATTTTATTTGAAGGAGAAGAATTTAAAACAAGAAATTTTTTTTAGATATTAGTATCTCTTTGAATTCCATCTTAGGTATATATCACATTAATGGCCCTATTGCCAAAACTTAAAGATAAATTAGGTGTCCTGATTTTCCTTCTCTCTTTTTCTCCTTCCTTTTTCTCTTTTCCTCCCTTCTTCCTTTCTTGTTTTGTCCCTCTCCTTTTTCTTTCCTTTGTTTTTTTTGTTCATTTTTCCTTTGCTTTCTCTTTTCTACTTCTTTCTCTTCTTCAATAATTTGGAAAAAAATCTTAGTGAACTTAGGACAATTCCTCAACAATTGAAATGCTCAAGGTCATAGACATCTTCCCTTGAGTGTTTAACAATGGAGGAAAGCACTTCTTCTGTTTCTGCTAGGAGTGTGGTATATACACAACCTCATTTGTGCTTGTAAATGTTATCTGTGAGTGCTTAGGAGGGTCACAGAGACCCTTGGAGAATAGAACTACTGCAGTTTCATTAAGTGTAAAAAACAAGAAATTATCCAAACACCAGTTTTTGAAACTACTTAGTAAATAACAAAGTTCAGTTTTCTTTACTTTGCATCCAGCCTGAATTTTTGACATATGTATTGGCCAGATGAAGAATATAGACAGCACTGGACAATACAGAATCTTTGACTATAATACAAAACCTTTTAAAATAAAGTACAATTGTAATTATCTCTGCAACCGCTGGATGTCACTGTTGCATTCATCTGGCAGTAAAAACTTCCCATCTGGTAGGACAATCTTAAAGGTATTTTAAGAGCAGTAAGTTACCTTCCTCACATCTACCTTTTGACTGAACACTTGCTGTCAGGCTGACTCCCTTCTCCATTCAGTGCAGCAAGCCCAATGCTCAATTATGCCACTCTGCTGGGAATTCTTCTAATTTACATGGGATGAGATTCTTCAAACAATTATGTTCTTCACTATATTTAAAAGGAGTATGATACTTCTATAATAGTTCCCAACATTGCATATTAATCATAACTAGCACATTCTGGAGACCAAATGGGGTAAAAGTGAAAACATAAAATCCCCTGGATTTACAAAGTGCAGTCCCCTACCACCAAATTGCTCACAACAGTTTCATATCTATTTGCTCAACTGTCTTCCCAGCATCCCTAGGGGTTACCTGCTTTAGTGCTCTTGTGACTCAAAGTTGACCTGTGAAATAAATGGAATGCAGTCATTATTTGTACTGGCATCCCAGGAGCAAAGCAAAAGCAAACACTGAAGGTGTGCTCCAGACAGCTAATTCTAATTTGTAAAAGTTGCTAGTTGAAGCTTTGGTAGTTCTGGGTTTTTTTGTTTTGTTTGTTTTTAATTACTTTTAAAAACCCCAAATTCAAGCTGGGTGTGGTAGTGCATACTTATAATCTCAGTACTTGGGAGGTTGAGACCGGAGGATCTGGGTTCGCAGCCAGCCTCCGCTACTTAGTGAGGCCCTCCACAACTTAGTGAGACCCTGTTTCAAAATAAAGAATAAAAAATAGGTCTGGGGGTGTAGCTCGGAGGTAGAATGCCCCTGGGTTCAATTCCTGCTGCCGCAAACAAACAAACAACAACAAAAAAACAACAACCAAATTCATGGACCCTTTAAGTCTTGTTTTAAAAATTCATTTAAAAAAATCTGGGCTATTTTGTGCAGCTGACATTATACAGAAATTAAATCTGGAGGCTGTTCCAATCTGAGAAAAACCTGACCCAGTTCAAGCTTTGCTAGAGCAGGCCCAGTAGAAGTTGGTGAACAATGGGAACAATGGTTAGCCCTCTACAGTTGGGGATGACCATGAGCTTCAACAGAGCTATCTGGGCTAGACTCTTTTGACTCAACCTTGGAGTTGCTTTCTTTTTCTTACCTAGAGCCTTCTTGGAGGACTATGGGACTAGATTTTAGTGGGGGAGGGAAGGAGCTTTCTGTTCTAGTGAATTATCAGAGAGCTGAGCTGCCTGCCATCCATGGGCTGCTTTGATCCAAAATTTCAGTCATTGTTTCCACATTTAAGGGTTGGAATGAACATCAAAGGAGTGGGTGTATGGAATTTACTGAATGCCAAAGAAGTACAATAACATACAGAGGATATAAGCAAATCCCAGTGGCAAAATTTGCTGCCAATTCTTACGCATAATAGAGGCTCTAAAGTGACAGTCTGTCTCTGACAAATGCATAATGATATCAACGCTAAGGGAAGGAACTAGCATGCTGAAAGGTGAATAAAAGAGTTGGGAACAATTCAGTGGACTTACACATTTCCTCCGTGTGTTTTCTCAGAACGAGGGAAGCAGATGACACAAATGTATTAGGTAATCATTGGACAGGACTGCAAACTCACCAGCAGGTTTAAACAAACCTGGCTCTTTCAGGATCCAACTCTAAAGATGAGAATAAAATATGATTAGAAATAATTCATCTTCTGGAGGGGAAAAAAGGAACAAGTAAAGTGAAAATAGCTCTCTTGTTCTGTCTTGGATAGTTCCAGATTTTAAAGCCCATATGTTGTTTGCTATAACTTCTTCGCCTCCCAGGGCCAACACATTCCAAACGTTTCAGTTGTGCATTGCACTGAGGAGTCTTGGAAGCTGGGGCTCATTTGTATCCATAGTCTTTGTTCAAATATGGATTAATTTTGGCTAATTTCAGTGGGTGCTCATAAAGTAAAATGCATAGAACTGAAACCACTGAAATCAGGCCATTTTGTGATCATCTAAAAACCTACTTTTCAAGCTCCTTTAAGTTTTATTTTTGAAATAAAAAACAATAAAATGACTGTAAAAAGTTTCCAAAAGCATTGACATTATAAGCAATTGCTAGCCAAGGCTATTGCCAGAATGATTGAACAAATTTGAATATAACTCTAGAGAAGTTAACTGCCCTGCAGTGCCAATGATAAACACTTCTTTTAGCAAGTGATTTGATAAGGATCCGGTGGAACATGGCTTGTGCCTCGGGCATCTAGGTATCCATGTGGGTGAACATTATGTTGGTGTCACCTGGGGTAGCATAAGGGCAAAAGCAGATTCTTGCTCTCGGGCTGCAATTCTTAAGCAGTGAAGATGAGCATATATGGCCTTCTGTAGGCTGCTCTAAAAAACCAACTGGATGTGGGTGTTTAGAGGAAGGAGTATCAAAAAGGCCTAGCACATGGAAACAGCCTGAGGGGTTCATAAGCACAGACCGGTACTGAATCAGATACAAGCAAGATCAAGGGGTGTGTGTTCATTTGAAAACGTACTTGACTAAAAAATTGTGCCGGCTTCTGCATATGAGAGAAGACACAGGGTCTTTTACTTTCTGAGATTAGCTGATCTCACTTACCATAATATTAACCAAAACAAAAAGAGGAAACAAAAGGCATTTCGGTCAAATGAAGAGATAAACCAGCAGAATAGAGAAAGGGAGTTGAGGGAGGGAGATGGGAAGGGGGAAAACTAGGCTTGAGGAAGGGAACAGTTCAAATAAGGTTATGTCCATCCATGAAGGTGTCATTACTAATCTCACTAACATGTATGAGGAGGGAGAAAGGGGGAGTGAGTGGGATATGGAGGGAAATATACCAAATAATGTTTGCATGTATTTATGTACCACTTTGAATCTCACTACGATGTATAATTACAATGCACTAATAAACGTATTTAAAAAAAAAAAAAGAAATCATGCCAGCTGCAAATAGAGCCAGAATTTCTGTCCTTGGCTTTAGACAGAGCAGATTTGTTTTTATACACCAAAATCATTTGCAACACAGTCTTTACAGTTGTCCAGTGCTTCTTTGAAAATTTCTTCTATGGCCTTGCACTGCTTTATAAAGGAGCTTTTGGAAGGATCCTGCTCTGTTTATTGTGCATGTTAAATAAATGCAATGGCCTTCATTATTTCAGACTTTATAATAAAATGACTGAGTGCCCGGCAACATTACAAAATGGACAAACAAGCATTCAACTGGCTGGATGAACCATGGCTTTCTGGCATTAAATGTGTTATATTTATGAGTTAATTTAATCATAGAAGAAAATATTGAGTAGGTAATGACTGTGTATTATGTTTTTACCATGCAGCTGGATAAACATATTCAGTGATAGACTTTGGCAAAAGCTGCAAAGATGCTCTTGACAATGGCAGGAATGAATATTAGGTGGTATCTAGAATTCACTGCTTTTGGGATCTTGAGCAAAGCCAGGTGAGTTTTAACAGGAAAATATAGAAGAAGCCATGTGTGCACATTGGGATTATGTAAACATTGGAGTCTTTCTGCTGCTCTAATGCTCATTTTCATCTACATTGCTGAGAGATTTTCTAACTCATTATCTTTGTCTGCACTTCTAGCTATGCTTTACAGCATAAGACTCGAATTTTGGGAAGCTCATGGCAAGTCTTTTTTTTTATTTTAATGATATGTTCTTGAAAAGAAAAAAAAAATACTTTGCCTAGGCTACACAGAACTAAGAATAAAGATTGCATTTTGCAGTGATCCAATCTAATGTATTAAAAATGAGAAATTCAAAAATTCCTTTAGATTGCTTCTTGAATTTCTTTAGAATACATGGTGTCTGATTCTGAAAAGAATCATAATGGAAAACAATATTTTGAAGAATAAGTGGCAGCAGTATTAACAGTCACTTATTGAAGGATTTGTGTTGGAGGCAAAAAGAGTCAGTGTGCAAGACAGTGTCATAGAAATTCATCATTATGTGGTTTTTCTCCTCAGGATTGTTATTTTACCAATAAAGAAAATTTATTAAGGTCTTTATTTTGGGTTTTTTGAGCACACACACTGTTTCTAGAACAATAGGGAGGAGGAGGAAGAAGAAAAGGAGGAGGAGGAGCAAGAAGTATGGTTTCTGAGCCATAGTGTATATGGTATAGGTTTCTGCTAAATCAGTATATTTTCTATATTGGTCTCAATTTTTTTTTTTTTTGTCATTTTAGCATTAAAATGTGAGGAGAGGTAGCATTAAAGAGGTTGGCAGAGTCTACTATGAAAAACACCCATGTGGGTGTGGGTAATGTGGATTCTAGTCTCAGTCGTGTGACTTTTGGCAAGTCACTTTGCCTCTCTGAACCCCATCTTTCCATCTATAAATCATAACATCTGTTTGCCTGCATTTAAGAGTGTGACTGTAAGTGGAAAACTACATAATCTATCTAAAGTGTTAGTTTCTTTTGTTCTTCAACTACAATGCATTTAATCTAAACCACTTTGTCCCAGAAGGGATCTCAGTTGCACTTAAGAGAAGAGCAAATTTAAAATATTCCTATGATTACTATTAATATCACCCAATATATTATAGCAAATATGGTGACTCATAAGCTTAATTTTTCCTTATTTCCTTTTGAAGAAACTTCTCAAGCTATTTTTAAAAGGAAATCCAGCTCACCTCCCAATCATCCTGTCTTCCTACATCCTTCTTAATTGGACACATTCCACTTTAACATTTATTTAATGAATAAACATCTGGAGGGCTTGAACCAGGCTGTAGAGACAGAAGTAGCAAGAATAATGTTTGGGAGATAAAGTCACCATGACCTGGCATTGTACTGGATGTGGGAAAGTGAAAAAGAAACCAAACATGATGCGCAGATTTCTCATTCAGAAACTGGGAGAAGAAAAAAGACTTAGAGGAATAATTAGGGATTCAGTTTTGGATAAACTCAATTTGGGGTGAATATGAAACATCCTAAAGGAAAAAATAAATCCAAGAAAAGACCATAAGGGCAGATATAATGCAAAAGAGCACCAGGCTTCAATTAAGGTCCTGACTCTGCTCCATCAAGGTGTAGCCTTGGGCAAGGACCTGCTCTTCCTGAGCCTTGATTTACTCATCTATGAAATGGAGATATTAGCCAGGCGGGGCAGCGCATGCCTGTAATCCCAGTACTTAGAAGGCTGACCCAGGAGGATTGCAGATTTGAGGCCAGTCTCAGCAACTTACTGAAACCCTGTTTCAAATCAGGCTGGGAGTGTAGCTCAGATTTAGAATGCCCCATGGATTCAATCTTTACACACACACACACACACACACACACACACACACACACACACACACCACAGAGACATTAACATCTATCTCATTGTCTTTTGGGGAATATAAAAACATCTTTTGAAGGCATTTTATAAGAAGCTATGCTACTAAAGACACGAGAAATAACATAAAAAGACAAATTGGGCCCTCTTTCTCTCTGGGGCTTTGGAAGTCTCAGGTTGTTGTGCAGACATAGCCAATCTAAGAATAATGCCAAGCACAGCTACTTCAGAATATGTAATTTAAATGGCATCAAGACACCAGTACTGTGTGCATAGATGTCACTATCATTTTGATCTACATTATGATATGAGACTATAATGAACCAATAAAGTATTTTTTAAAAAGAAATATTGAACTTGAAAACCTTATCACAGAACGTTAATTTCTTTTCTTTTTTTTTTTTTTTGTGGAACTGAGGATTGAACCCAGGAGCATTCTACCTCCGAGCTACACTGCCAGCCCTATTTTTTATTCTTTATTTTGTAACAGGGTCTCACTAAGTTGTGGAGGGCCTCACTAAGTAGCTGAGGCTGACCACGAACTCAGATCCTCTGGTCTCAGCTTCCCAAGTACTAGGATTACAAGCGTGTGCCACCACGCCCAGCTTGGATGTTAATTTCTGAAAGGAGTAAACCCTTAGTTTCTGAGGAATATGCATTTTTCCAAGAACTACAACAAGAATGGCCCAAGGGAGATGCAGGCAGTGGCTGCCAAGGCCATGAATGATTGAACTAAAACTGTCACAGCCCTCACAAAAGCTCAGAAAGTCATGTCCAAGATCCCAGAGGATGTCAGCTGTAGACTCAATAAACTTGCCTACATTGTCCATACCAGGCCCAGAAGTGTGTTCATGCCAACCTTGCCAAGGGATTCTCTGCTCTCCAGAGACCTAGGATAAGGTTCAAATCAAATCCCAGGCTATAGCTGCTGTTCTGGCTGAGGCTCCCAAAGGCACCCAGGTCTCTCCTGAAGGCTCCAGAGTAGAGGCTTCTGCCAGCATGAGAAAGGAATGACTGGTGTCACGCAGTCTGCACGGGGCTGCTCTCCTT
>PVLC010016976.1:0-34594 GCA_004027655.1 Graphiurus murinus
GCCCTAATTACCAGATTCTGTGTATCTGTGCCTGTGCTCAGAAAGATGAGAGAGGGAGAGAAGGACAGAGGGAGAAAGGAAGAGAGGGAGAGAAGGAGGGAGGAAGGGAAGAAGGGAGGAAGGGAGGGAGAGAGGGAGGGAGGGAGAGAGAGAGAGAGAGAGAGAGAGAGAGAGAGAGAGAGAGAGAGAGAGAGAGAGAGAGAGAGGAGAGAGAGAGAACCACAAAGTGTTCCAAGAGAGAAAGACACTTTCTGTCTGTGTTTCAGGCTGGTTGGTATTCCATTGGCTCTTTTGGAAACAAATTGTTTGCAGGGCCCCGTCAGTCCTCTCCCAAGCAGAGAAATTAACTAAGTGCCAGCTGAAGTGTGTGTATGCTCTTTTGTGTGACCCCAGGATGACTTGAGTCTCCTGAATGGAATTTCATACATGTGTTGGGGAGGTGATTTATTGTGGGTGGTAATGGAAATTAATTTCACTTTGAACCCTGGGGCACCAGAAGATGCCTAAGTGCTGAGCCACTTTCTGTACGTAGGCCATAAAGCTGCTCCTTGGCTTCTGATTGGGCGGCGAGGTGGCGGTGACCACTTGTAAAACAATGAGCTAGAATAGGAGGTTAATGGACCCTGGCTGGCAGAGCCGTCCCACCAACCCCTACTGTCAGGGGATGCTTGGCACCACAGATAACCAGTCCCTGTATGCAAAAGGAGAGCAAAAGTGGAGGAGAGGGCAACATTCCTCAGGGGTCAGTGACCGAGTTTTGACCATGAGATTTGGCTCAGTGAGGTGACCATCCCTTGGAGTTCCCTTAGTAGGAAGCAGAATGGCTCAGAGCTATAAATGGGCCTGAGGAGATCCTACTGCTAAAGATGATATCAGGTAAGTCTCTTGGTGTTGAATTTGAGGAGAGTATTTTCCAAGAGAACTTCTAGATCTCCTACCATGCTCTTCTGATTTAAAGTTTCAGGAGGCACTCCAGCTACTATGAGAGGGCAGAAATTCCAGAGTCCATTGTAAGTTCTCTAAGGAAGCCATTCCACAGACCTTATTACACGGTAATTGTGAGGCCTCAGAGTTTTCTGCAGAAAGGGGCTTTCCTTGGAATTCATATGAAATGCAAACATGTGCTTACTATATTTAAGGAACTCTATCTGTATTAAAATAAACACACACATGCATACAGAGATACACACACACACACACACACACATATATATGTATATATATATATATATAATTCCCTTATTTTTTATTCATCTCCTCCTCAGAATGTTTTATTATCATTTTCCTAGTGCTTAGGAAAATATCTGGCATGTAACAGGCCTTCAACAAATGCTTGTTGAATAAATGAGTAAATGAACTATAGTAAGTGTTTTAGGGAATATAAAGATGAATGAGACACAGAACAGTCCTTTAAACAATTTTCAACCTATTAGAGAAAGGAAATTTTCATTTCACTCATTTATTTATTTGTTTTTCCAACAAATACTTAGTGAATCTTATACAAAATCCCAGGTGACACTCTGGGATTTAAACAGTGAATGAGATATATTCTGGTTATCAACCCATGACTCCTGAGTCAGGTAAATCAGACTTAAGGCTCAGGAATTAGCATTTTAGAAAGCACTCCTCAAATAATTCTGAAGAACAACTGGCTCAGGGATTCATAACCTAATATCACACAGGGCCACTTCGATGGGGCCCTGGGGAGATGAATTTCATTTACATCTCAGAAACAGGGAAAGCTGAGTTTCTGAAAAACAGTGATAGTTTGATCTTCTGCACAGTGGGTACCTGTAACTAATCAAGTTTTACTTTTGATTTTCTTCATAAATCAGCTCAGAGTTGATTTATGCACCCAGATGTGGTCATCATGCTGGCATTCCTATATTTTTATGTCTGAAATTTCCCTCCAACCACTCTACATCAACTTTCATTTTTACTCAGAGTTTTATTTTCGTTCATTTTTTTCCATTTGTTAGAGAAAAACACAAAAATATGTATAATCTTAAAATGTCTCAAATCCTTTAGGGAATGATCTAGAGCATGAAACCATATAAATACAAGCCTGTTTTGGTCTATTTGAAATTATATATGAAGATAGCTGACCAAATTTGCACCAAATTTCAAGACCTAAAATACAGGCAATGTATTGTACATGGAATTTATTTCAGAGAGTCATAAGGTGTACTTCACAGAGATGAGCAGCTTTATGGTTTAGATATAGATTGTCCCCTGAAAGAGCTCGTGTATTGATGTTCAGAATTGATATAATTAAATCATGAGAAGAGTAATCTCATTAGTGAATACATACACTGTAATGGATTTATTGGGTGGTAACCTAGGCAAGTGAGGTATGGCTGAAGGAGATAGATCCCTAAGAGTATGGCCTTGGGTACTATGCTCTGTCCTTGAATCCCCTTCCTTGCTCTTCCATGATGTGAGAACCAAACCCTTGCAGTCTTCTCTTTCTGCTTCCTGCATCATGTCCTGAACTACAAAGATGTAACCTGGCCTAACATGGATTGAACCCCTGAAATTTCCAGAACTGTGAGCAAATTAATCTCCTTCATCTAAGTTGTGGTGTTCAGGTGTTTTGGGTTACAGCAGTGAGAATGATGACTGAATTAGGCAGTTACCCATCCAAGTAGTTGAAACTGAAGCACATGGGGCCTAAAGTGACCAACCAGAAAAGATGTGTCATAAAATATGCAGATACCATAGTCAGAGATAACAAACCATCATTTTAAATTTAAGACTCAAATTAAAAGTCACAAACATAAGACCCTTCAAATTTTTGCTTCTCCCATAGGCAATAGTATGCATGAACGTATATACCAGCAAAGATTAATTATTTAAGTAAAAATCAAATGGCTAATGATCTACCTTGAAATCTTAGATGGACATCTAGTAAAGAAATAAAATAAAATAACTTGGCACCTTTAGAAATATTGTGAACACTGAGGAAAAATGGACCACAAAAAGTTAGAAGTTCACATACCTCAATGGAAGGCAGAAACAAATGATAAAGCTAATGGAGCTTTTAAGCTTCAGGGCTCATTTGCATTGGTCCCTTCCAAGTCTCTGGGGATCTGTAGGAATGTATGCCTAGGTCCTCTTTCTTGCAAAATTTGCAATACTTTGTACTCAATTGCACTCAATTAAGACTACTCTTCTCCCCCTCCAATGTCTCTGTGGTATTGATACCACCTCAGGCACCATGGGGATTCTAAGGGGAAGCTGAATTGGGGATGCAATAAACTTGACATTGGTGGTACATATTCATGTGGTTCCAGATCACTTCGACATACAGTTAAGTTATGGCTAGCCCTCCTGAGGTAGAGATGGCTGGCTTCCAGGGATAATCCTCTTGCCTCCTGTCCTGACTGACTCACGTAGGGGTGAAGTCATGGCACAAGGCCAGAGATCCTATCATGAAGCGAATGTTTCCTATGGTCCTCAGCACCATCCATGTATGTGTAGTATAACAGAAACAAGGTTTGAAATGCAAGTAGCCAGAAGCTGGTCTGTGAGAAATTCTTTCATATCTTACAACTTGATAAAGTTTTGTCTAAATTTGATGATTCCAAAAAATTTTTACACAACATTACCTAAAGAGAGTTGAAAAGCTAAAACTTTCCTTATCTATCTATCTATCTATCTATCTATCTATCTATCTATCTATCTATCTATCTATATTGTGGTACAGGGGATTGAACTCAAGGGAATTCTATTTCCAAGCTATACCCCAGAGATAGAATTATTTTTATTCTTTGTTTTGAAACAGGGTCTCAGTAAGTTGCAGAGACCTCACTAAGTAGCTGAGACTGGCCATAAACTCAGATCCTCCTGTCTCAGCCTCCCAAGTACTGGGATTACAAGCCTGTGCCACCATGCCCAGCTCAATAATTTAATATTAACTATGCTTCACACACACACACACACACACACAAAATCCATCCTTAATAATAGGGTGCAGCCAGTGGTAACGGCCTGAAGTGCCCCTTACCCTGCACAGTAGAGAAAGCCCAGAGGAGCCTAGACTTGGAGAAACCAGGCTCCCAGGGTCCCCTAGAGTCTCTGGGGAATACTGCAGCTGCAAAGAGGCCTGAAAACATTTTCACAAAAGCAGACTTCTACGTGGGGATGGGGCTTTCTAAAAATTTATGGCCTGGGGGTATTACTCTAACTTACCACTTGAACATTTGGGGATGAAATGTTTAGTGTCTCGTTTTTCTAATGGAAAAGAACAAAAATAATGCAAACCCTTGAGTGGAAGGAGAGTGAAGTGCTATGCTTTCTTTCCAGTATTTACTCTATTTTGGGGGAAAAAAGATTCTCCCAGCAGTCAGACATGGGCACCTCTACTTTCTTGGCAGAAAAATGACATGTAAACTGAGGAAGGAAAGGATGATTTTTCCCAGGCATGTTTGGATCTATAATTATTTGAGGTCATGAACCCACTTGTGAAAATAAATGACCAGTAGTTCTTCCTTAAGAAGTTGGGTTACAGGAAAGAAAGAAATTTTTGGTAGAAAAGTTCCTCCAGCTTTGAGCTATTATATCCAGATCTCTCAGGATGCTGAGACCAAGCCTTCTCTAGCTTCTCTGCCAGAAGATAACTGTATTAATCAAGATTCTCCAGAGAAACAGAACCAATTACACACACACACACACACACACACACACACACACACACACAGACATGCGTATATATAAGATTTATTATAAAGCATTGGCTTATGTGATTATGGAGACTGAGAATTCTCATGATTTGCTGTCTGCAAGATGAAGACCTAGGAAAGATAGTGGAAGAACTAGGAAAGCCTAAGAGCCACAGAATTCCAGTCTAGGTCTGATGGCTTGAGAACCAGGAGTGTAGAGGGAAGAAGATTGATGCCTCAGCTCTATCAGTCATGCGGAAATAATTCAACATCCCTTCATGTTTTTGTTCTATTCAGGCCCTGGGCAAATTGGATGATGCCTTATCATGGTGGAGGCTACCTGCTCTACTCAACCCATCACTTCAAATGTTAATCTCTTCAAGAAACACCCTCCTAGACACACCCAGGAATAATGTTGAACTAACTATGTGGGGATCCCCATGACCCAGTCAAGTAGACACCTAAAATGAACCATCACAGTAATCTAGGCTGCCAGTCTCTTTCCTGTGTGCATTCGAAGTAGAAGAATACTCAAGGGGGGGGGGGGCATTAAGTTATTCTCATTCCCGAAAGGCTTGCATTCAGGAGTTTCTGGGCAGGAATTCTGATTATAGGTCTTCGTTTCAGAGTTCACATGTGTCATTCAGAAACAAAGCTAGAGTGGAATTGATCAACTTTGGAGCCAAGTCCAGTGGGAGCCTAGGTTCTGCTACTTTCTAGTTCTGTGGCATTAGACAAGACTTTGGTTCTCGGGACCTCACATCCTCATCTGAAGAGCGGAGAATCAGGCCTTAAGTCTACAGAATCGTTAGGAGGGTGACGCCTGACACTTAAAGGCACTCAAACATTTGTTAGTACTGCATCACTCCCCCCACCTCTTGCTCTTTGTTTTTCCTGCATTATAGTGGTAGAACTCTTCTTCCAATTTCATTCTTCAGAACCTAAACATGGTGGCAGAGCATCCCTGATTTAGGAGCTTTAAAATAGCCCATTGTCCCCACTGTGGCTGACCTTGGACAGATGTGGCTTGTGTCTTGACCCTCAGAACTACCACTAAGGATAGTGCTTTGTTAGCAAGAGAGCTGGCCTCACTATATAATATATCATAAATTCTAGTAATGTGTAAACCTACTTTAAAGGGAAAAATTATGTCTGAACTTCTAGTGTTAAGAAATGAGTTTTAGTAGTGTGTTATTTAAACATGTGCAACACAAAGCTAAACATAAACTCCATAGGCTTCAAGTCCTTATGATATATAAATAGACAACCAATTTAAAATTAAATATAATCCAACTATAAAAGTAGTAAAATTTAAATTAACATTACATTTATATGACAAATGATACTATTTTACTGAAACTAAATGGCCACTCTGCGTTGCAGGGTATGCTTCCAGTACTATGTATCATATAATTACCTAGTTCCCTCACTATTTTATCTATTAGTAGTACTATTAATCCTCTCTATAATGTGCTGTGATAGTGTTTAGTCTTGGTACATATGATTAAGGCACAGAGTAAGTCTGCCTGCCTCTATTAATAGTTAAAAATAACTAAGTTACTATTATTTAAGGCTATCAGCAAACATTTATGTGGTATTTATTGTGTTCCATGCATCATTCCAATATATTAGTTCATTTAATCCTCATAATCAACCTATGAATGAGGTACTTTAATTTTCTCCATTTCACAGATGAAGAAACAGATACAAAAAGACAAAATGATTTGCCCAAAGTCATACATATAGTTAATTTCTGACTTGGAATTCCAACCCAGGTGCCCTGGATTCAACATCCTTTTTCTTAACCAGTGATAATCTCTCAAATAGACTGTAAATATAAACAAAAAGTAAATACGGACAGTGAAAATATGTGGTAGTTTTCTATTATAAGTACTCTGTGGTTATGGAAGTTATCCAGAATATGCCTATATTGCATTTTTTTGAGAGTACTATGAAAACAAACATTTTTTCTTCTCATTTCCATAGAGAACTCATGGAATCTAGAGAATACATCCATGGGAGTTTGTAGAACACAGCTTTTAAAAATGAGATTAAGCAGTAGATAATGGCCTTTAGAAAACACTAAAACCCAACTGTAATAACACATCCTCTTAATCAGCTTCACTTTCCTAACTTTGTATTTGAAAGAAGAATGTACAGGGTTTCCTGTCCCAAATAATTTCAAGCCAAGTTTGGATGACTGTTTAACAGAGATATTGTTGCAAGGATTCATGCATTGCCTGAAAGGTTATAACAAATGATCTCTAAAATATTTCCAACTCTGAGCAGCCATATTCATGATTTTATGAAAGAACCGTAAGTCCTAAAGTTGGAAAGAGGAACTACGATGATGAGATTAGCAAAACCTAGTTTCTCAGAGGCTCAACCCTGAGTAGTTGGTACTCAGAATTGAGCTCATGTACAACAGAGTCTCAAATGCACCTGCAGAGCTGGTGCATAGACTTCTGAGGAAAAGGCCCCACTGAGCTGTTGCTGGTACCTATGATGGGCAACCCAAGGCTAGCCTGGAATTACCAAGAGAAGATATGTGTATCCAAAATAACATTTGAAAAATCTATCAATGTTATCCACCATATTAGCAAACTAATGGGAAAATCCATTCGATTATTTCATTAGATGTAAGAAGAAAAAATTTGACAAAATCCAAAACCTATTCATGATAAAAGCCATCAATCAACTAAAAATAGAAGGGAACCTCTTTGACCTATTAAAGGATATATGTGAAAAATCATAGGCTAACATTAAAGCTGCTATCAAATAGTTAATATTTTCACACTCAGCGCAGGAACAAAGCAAGGATGACTATTCTCTCCTTTTCTGTTTAACACTGTACTAGAAGTCCTAGCATGTGCAATAAGACAATGAAAATATATAAAGAACATATAGATTGGAAAGGAAATAGTAAAACTGACTTTATTCACAGACAACATGACTGTGTGCATACAAAGTTCTAAAAAACTATAATAGAGCTACCAGGGCTAATAGCAGTTTTAACAAGACCTCAGAAAGCAATGTCAACATACACAACTTGATTGTAGTTTCATATACTCACAACAAAAAATGAAAAATTTTCAAAAATATTATTTATAATAGCACCAATAAATATTACATATTTAGAGATAAATTTTTAAAAAACATGTGTAAGTCCTATATAGTAAAAACTAAAACACATTGCTGAAAGGTTAAAAACTTAAATATTTGGACAAAAAACATATTCATGGATTTAAAGACAAAGTTTCTTAGAATGCAAAAATCAATAATTTTTAAAATAGTTGATAAAAATGGACATCATTAAATTTAAAACTTTATCATCAGAAGATGCAATCAAGAAAATTAAAAGGTTATCCATAAATGTATCATGCATCAAATAAGCAACTCCTATTCAAAATATATAAAGAATACTTACAACTCAGTGACAACCCACTTAAAAACGGGCAGAAGATTTGACCAGATATTTCTCCAAAGAACAAATATATTATTCAGTAAGGACACAAAAAAGGTTCTCAATATCATTAGCCAGCTGGGAAAATTAAAATTAAAGCCATAATGAAAGACCATTACATACTCATAAGAATGGCTAAAATATTTAAAACCTCACAAGGGTTGGAAACCATATAGAACAACTGGAATTCTCAGTACTTATTGGTGAAAAAGTAAAATGATAAATTTGTAATTTAAGAAAGTAAAATTGACAGGAATGTAAAACCCTTTAAAATTTCTGGAAATTTTTCCTTTTTTCATTTATTTCTCCTCCTCCTCCTCCTTTTCCTCCTCCTTCAAATTAAGAGTACTCTTAAACACAACTCAACACTTCTACTTCTAGATATTTACCCAAGAGAAATAACAGATACTCACACAAAGAATTTTACACAAATGTTTATGGTAGCTTTTTTCACAGTTCAAAACTGGAAATAAATCTAAATGTCTACCAGCATGTGAATAAATAAACATATTATGGCTATTCACACAGTAGAATACAATTCAGCACTAAAAAGGAACAAGCCATTGATACATATATGATGTGGATGAATCTCAAAAACATTATGCTAAGCAAAAGAAACTAGACATAAAGGGACACATGCTGTATGAGTCTATTTACATGCAATTCTAGAATAGGCAAAGTTCATCTATTGTAACAGAAAGCATATTTCTTTATTGCCTGTAGATGGAGAGTGAAGAATGACTGCAAAGTAACATGAAAGAACTTTGGGGGTTGCAAAAACTGTTCTACATTTTGGTTGTGGTTTATTTACATGGACACATGCGTCTGTTGAAATTCATTGAATCACACACTTAAAATAGATGTGCTTTACTGTATTTAAAATATTCTTCAATAAAGTTGATTTTAAAAATGGAAAACAAATTGAAAAGATTAATAAAGTAAGCCAGTTGCTGTGGCCCACACATGCCTGCAAGCCCAGTAGTTGGGAGGCTGAGACAGGCGGATCACAAGTTTGAAGCCAATCTGGGGAACTCAGTGAGACCATGTCTCAAAAAGTTAAAAAAGGGGGTTGGGGGCTGGGACTGTAGCTCAGTAGTAGAGCACCCTAGGTGCTATCCCCAGTAACAGCGCCCCTCAAAATAATTAGTAAATTGAATAGATACAAGATAAACTTACTCTATTCATTTGTTAGGGCCTCACAATAAAGTTAAGAGACTGAGGTTTAAACAACATACATGAATTGCCCCACAGCACCCAGGACTAAAACTTGGAGATCAAGATGTCAACAAGTTCTATTTCCTCTGAGGCCCCTCTCCTTGGCTTGTAGATGGCTGTCTTCTCTTGGTTTCAGATAGTTGTCCCTCTGTGCATTTCTGTGTCCTCATCTCCTCTGGGAGAGACTTCTTTCATATTGGATTAAGATCCACCTGAATGACCTAACTGACCTCAATTACCTCCTTCAAGCCCCTGTTTCCATATACAACCACACTCTGAGTTACTGGGGATTAGAATTGCCTATCAATTTAGAGGGGGCATATTTAAGTCCATGACTCTTACATAACTAAAATTTATTTTTATTTAGCAAATGTATGGAGTCTGTAATATTGGTGAGTCTGAGCGGGGATGCTACAGGTCTCTCCAAGAGAATGAAAAATTTGTTTCTTTTGTGTGTGTGTGTGTGACTGGTTAAAAAACTTTGTCTTTGGCCAGGCATGGTGGCCCCAAGCCTGTAATTCCAGCTTCTTAGAGGATTAGGCAGGAGGATCACAGCCTTGAGGCCAGTCTGGGTAAATTATCAAGACCCTGTCTCAAAATAAAATGAAATGAAAAAGGGTGGAGAGTATAGCTCAGTGGTAGGGTGCTCACTCAGCATACACAGGGACCATAGGTCCAATCTTCTATATCACAAAATAAAACAAAAACCCTTTATCTTCACTCTGTAGGATAGCCTAATTTTAAAAATAATTTTACTGGTGCTTTGTAATTACACATCACAGTGAGGTTCAAAGTGAAAACATACATACACACAGCACCTAGTATCCCTCTGTATCCCACCCCAGTCCCCCCTCCTTTAGCCCCCATCCAACTATTTTACTGTTTTATCCCCTCATTTATTGGAAGCATCTTTTGTTTCCTATTTTCTCTCTAGCTTCCATACAGAAAATACAGAAACAAATACTCACACTTATAGCCAGTTGATTTTTGACAAAGGTGCCCAAAACATACCCTGGAGAAAAATAACCTTTTCAACAAATGGTGCTGGGAAAACTTCATATGTAGAAGAATGAAATTAGACTCTTATCTCTCCACACAAGTTTTAAGATGTATCAAAGACCTAGAAACTAGACCAGAAACTTTGCAATTACTAGGAGAAAATGTTGGGCCAACTGTCCAACATACAGGTGCTAGTAGAGACTTCCTTAATATAACCTAATTTTTAAAAAGGAACAAGACAAAATAGGAAGGCTGAAACTGGGAGAGAGGTAGGTTGTGAGAACATAGTTGCTTGAATGGTAAACTTTCAAACTAAAAATTATGAAGGGCTGAAAAATATCCTTACATTTTTATTTGTGTCAAGAATCTGGGTACATTATAACAGACTGTGAAAATTTAAGAGCAGTTTTTCCCTTATTACCCTATGGAAAGAGAAGATTTGGAGGATCCCCTCTCCTTTTCCAAACCATAGATTTCCAGGGTGCTCAGGGCTGACACTACTGAAGTTACAACTCCTTGAAGTATTTCTTTCTTTTTATTTTTTTCCAGAAAGGAACCAAAAAGGTTACACTTATATTTCGTGGCATAAATAGAACTCTTCAAAAAGTTGTTTCTTGTTCAAGAGATAAAAATCATTTCAGATGTCAAATGGGAAACCCAATGAGTTGATTTCCTGTGACAACATTCCCATAGAGGGAAGAGGAACAGCATCTGAGGGAAAAAATGGGGCACATCAGTATAAAGGAGATCTTTTATTGATAGCGTCTTCAGAAACACTGTGAATGATTTCACCCTCTTAGAAGAATAGTTTGGGCTAAGCAATAACCTTTATATCAAAGTTTAAGCAACAATGAACTCTACCTTTAGAATGAAACCATTAACAAAATCTCTTCTGAATTCTGAAATATGCTATTTAAGGTCAATTAAGATTTTTCAGCCAGTGGCATCAATCCTCCGGCACCTTTGAAATAGCATTAGCAAGCATGGGTATGTATGCGGACATGTTCAGTGCTTCCCCATCACTGTCGCTGTCGGAAAGTAGAAAAAAATTACTCCGTTTACTCCATTTACAGGCATAAGAGATACCCAAACTCCACCCCACCCCTCAAACACACGCACACACACACACACACACTCTCTCTCCCACCACAAAAGGCATGAGAAATACCCAAAACCCACTCCCCAAACACACTCACACTCACACTCACACACACACAAACACACACACACACACACACACATATTCCCACCACAAAAGACATGAGAAATACCCAAACCCCACCTACCCCCTAAACATACACACACACACACCACACACACACACACACAAACACACATTCCCACCACAAAAGGCACGAGAAATACCCAAACCCCACCCCACCCCCAAACACACACACACACACACACACACACACACACACACACACACACACACATACATTCCCACCACAAATCCTGCAGCCCCCAAATAGCCCACTAGGAATCAAATTTGAGAATGACCTGCTAGGCAGGCTTCCTGGCAAAGAAAGTATAGGGTTCACAGATACTGAGATCAGGAATATTCACTGGAATAGAGGTGGAGCAGGGAAAGACGGGCCCTTCTCTTGGATGGCCTGGGAAGATGCCTTGTGTATGTAAAGATTCGAGTTGCTTAAGTTCTATGTTAAAAAACTGGTTAAAGGGAGCAGTATTGGAAATTTTTAGTGTGTGACACTGCTTAAGACGAATCAAATATTCAGTCCTAGATGGAGTCAGCATATGTTGTCCTAGTTTGCCAGAGACAGTCGCATTTAGTGTGTGTGTGTGTGTGTGTGTGTGTGTGTGTGTGTGTGTGTGTGTGTTTTACAGTCTTGCTAAGTTGCTGAGGCTGGCTTCAAACCTTCAATCCTCCTGTCTCAGCCTCCCAAGTATTGGTATTACATACAGGTGTGTGCCACCACCCTCCACCTCCACCCGCACAGGAGCTCTCTGTATCTCTAATCTCTCCTTGGATCCAGCCCATTTTCCATTTCTGGTCCCTCCTATTAGGCCAGTGTGTTCCATTGGTTTACATCTGTCTTTTAATTGGAGAATCCAGAGTTCTCATACCTCTTTAGACATTTGTAAAACATTTGGTGTAATAGGAAGAGCATGATATTTAGAGTCACATGTCCTGGACTTGCTTCCGGCTCTGTTATTCAGGAGATGTATGAACTTGAGTAGTTTGCTTTACCTCCCTGGGTCTCTATTTCCTCATCTGTAAAGTGGGAAGATGAATCTTGATCTCCAGTTCCCTGATTACCCATGTGGGTGGGCCCATCCAGAATCAGATTTCGGTTTCTTTTTGAGTAAAGTTGGGGTTTCTATAGTTGCCTTACTGAACATAATCAAAGCCTTCATCACATTGTTCTTTAGGTCAGAACTTTTTTTTTTTTTCAGAGTTCCTGTTCTTTCAATTCTTTTACTCCTAGTCAATCTCCTTATTTTCCTCCCAGGGGTCCACAGATAGAGCCTCCATCTCTGTCTAGATCTTTCCAAATGACCTGTGGTTGGAACAATCTGGTAGCACCCACTGTGGCTTGTCCCCAAGGAATCTCTCCTAAGACAGTCACTCAGTTCCATGAAATGGAAGAGGCAACATAATATTTATCTTCTGGAACCACTTCCACCCCAACATCTTACCTACCTCAGATTTCCAGGCCTGCCTCTTTGAATGAAGAGATATTCAGCACCCCTACTGTATTTCACTCCTTGCACGTCCCGTCCAATTTCCTATGTACCTCTGGCCTGAGTGGACAGAAGTCATGAAGCTTAACTGTATGGTCATCCTAATCACTGTAAAAAGAAAAGTTTTGAAAAAGCATTTCACTATAATATACATTTCCAGGATGAACTCAAAGCTGTAGGTGGTGAAAGAACCCACTCTGGCATTGTCCTCCTCCCCTGAGAAGAAGGGAGCAGCCACAGACTGTGCCCGCCTGCCCATGGGATTACAGCGGGGAACCACAGGCATTGGGATGCTGAGTGAAGCTCCTGCAGATCAGAGAGATTTTGTGAGTGAGGCTCTCAAACATGGCTGGCTTACTTCCCATAAGGTTTTACAATGAAGGGGATTTATGTCTTGGCTTTTCCTGTCAGTGGCCTCTAGTCACCCTCTGATGATGAGACTAATCCCCAGGGATTTGGGTGTGAAGACAGAATGGCTCAGGCCACCCCCTCTCCCCTGGCATCCCAGCTTCACAGTGAAGGCAGTGTTCTGCAGCCAGGCAGGATTCAGAAACGAGGGCTGCACCTGGTTGTGAAACCAGCCTGGGGGAAATCCGTTGGATTATGGGTTTTAAGAAATGACCTTCCTGTGGTTCTGGCTTTCAGCTGAAAAAGCCCACAGGTTAGTGGGTCAAAATTATTTGTGGTCTTTTGACTATATGCAGTGAGATGATCCTAGATCAGAGCAATTGTAATCTGGGTTTTTATTGTCCAGCACCATGCCTGTTCCAATTTTAGGTATTCACCAGAGGAATTGGAGTTCTGAAAAGGAATCTGTCCAGTCTATCCTGAGAGATGAGAGATTGGGATAAACTTACAGTGAAGGCAGAACAGCCCTGCCACAAGGGGGGAGTCCAAGAGCACTCAGCTATTTGGAAGCTTCTGTTACATACCTTCTCCATCTATTCTGCCACAAAGACTGGGCCCCTCCTTTCCATCTCCATTATCACTCCCTTAATGAAGGCCTTAAAATCTCCATCCCCAACCATCTTATCCATCTGTCTTCTTCCAGCATTGACTAACTTCTACCACTCAAATTCCTCCTTCAAAATGCCACCAAAGTGATGTTTCTGAAGCTGGACATGGTAGCACCCACTTGTAATCCCAAAACTTGGGAGGCTGAAACAGGAGCCAGCCAGCCGTGGCAACTTAGCGAGGCCCTCTACAACCTAGCAAGACCCTGTTTCAAAATAAAAATTAAAAAGGGCTGAGGGTATAGCTCAGAAGTAGAATGTCCTTGGGTTCAATCCCCAGTACAACGACAACAACATGATGTTTCTGAAATGCAAGGCTAATCTTTTTTTTTTTTTTTTTCCTTATTGGTGCATGGTAATTGTACATCTTTGTTAGGTACAAGGTGGTAAAGGCATATATGCACACATTTCTCACTTAACCCTTTCCCAATTCCTGCCCCATTCCCTCCTCCTCCCTCCTTCTCAAGTTCAGTTTAGTGATTGACTTTGATATATTTGTGAAAGTACATCATGTGCATTAGGGTGTTTCCCTCCCTCCCCATCACCTTCCTTGCTCGTCTAAGGTTTTTGCTTCTTCTTCTAGAGCCCCTCTTATGTTTCACTGTCTCCTGAGCTTTCACATATTAGGCAGAACATACGATTTTTTACTTTTGTGACTGACTAATCTCACTTAGCATAATGTTTTCCAGTTCCATACATTTCCCTGCAAATAACATGATTTTGTTCTTTATGGCTAAATAAAATTCCATTGTGTACATATCCCATAGTTTTATAATCCATTCATCTGTTGATGGACATCTTGGCTGGTTCCATAGTATGGCAATTGTGAATTGTGCAGCTATAAACATATATACACATGCATTGGTCTGATAGTTTGGTTTCCATTCTTTTGGGTAGATACTCAGAAGTGGTATTGCTGGATCATATGGTAGGTTCATTTCCATTTATCTGAGGATCATCCACACTGTTTTCCAAAGTGGTTGCACTAATCTGCAACCCTACCAACAATGTATTAGAGTTCCTACTTCTTCACACCCTCGCCAGCATTTGTTGTTGATCCTCATTGGTTGCAATCCTTCCAACTTCCCACTATAGTATCCTCAGTCTTTTAATATGCAGCTGTGTATACCCCCAACTTTTTCAAATTTCAGTTCCTGCCAAACTTGGGATATGGTTCCTCATGGGGTCTCCTCTCTCCTTTCTCTGAAGTGGCAGGTCGCCAGAGGTGAAGACAGAGTACCTAACCAAGAAGAATTTGTCCTTCTTTATGTTTGGTAGTGTGTGTTGCCAAAACAACAGGGCTTTATAATATCAAAACGGCTTTAAAAAAAGAGTATGCTGCCCAATCAATGGTTCTGATGCTTCCTCCTAGGAATATATCAAGGTGTCCTAGAAAATAAAATCCATGCATTACATATGACATTTTTAATAACCAGGTCTCTGCTGATTTTTCTAGCTTCATCTCCCACTGCTTGTCAGCTAACATTGTCCCTATCAATCTCTTGTGCTGGACCCTTGCAACTAGTTCACCCACTACACCATGCTTTTTCTTGCCTCTATGCTTTGAACAAGCCATTTTTCTCTACCAGAGCCAGTAAAGACCACCTGCTTGCAATATATTAGACACTGAGTGCTTTCCATGTTTTAATTCCTTTAACCTTCAGAATTATTCTACAAATACCACAACTGCGGGTCCTTTTATAAAAATATGAAACAGGTACAGAGAGGTTAAATGACTTGTTCTACTTTACCAAGTTAATAGTGCTAGAACCAGGAATGAGTTATGCAGTTTGCTCCTGTATTGCACTTATTTAACCATTGTGTTATATCTGCCTGTCCTGTGGCTTCCATACTCCACTCAAACACCACCTCTCCCATGAAGCATTTCCTGATAGCCACTTCAGGTTGAGTTGAATCTCTCCTCTCTTGTGCCCCACTGGACCCCAGGCATACTTTTTTGTTGTTGTTGTTGATGAAGATTGAACCCAGGGCCTTTCACAGGCTAGGGGAGGGGAGTACCCTACCCTGAGCTATACCACACCCCAACATCTGGCATGGTTCTTAACAGAATGGCTGGTTCCACCTCCTTGACCATGTATTCATGGGTATTTCAGGTATGCATCTCTGATTCCTAGGTTGATATACTGTAGAGGCTCAATAAAGTTTTGTTGAATAGAATCACATCCTTCAATGAATCATTTCCTCCTTTAGCCTCAGCTTTGTGAATCAGCTCTGACTCTCAGTTATCCTTAACATCCCTTTTCCAGAATATGTTTTTAGCTGCAGAGCACAGAAGAGCAAAGCTTACAGCAATGGAAGGAATGTCAAGTTTCAACTCTGGTGATATCAGCAACATATAGGTGGACACCTGAATTACCGAGTCTGGCTTTACCCAGTTTTACAGAATGTAGATCATTTCTTCATTGTGACACCCATGTCATTCATATATATATATACTGGAATGGAACTCAGAGGCTTTCTTCCTCCAGGTTACACCCCAAGCCCTTTTTCATTTTTATGTGAAACATGGTCTTGCTAAGTCCCTGAGGCTGGCCTTGAGCTTACGATCCTCCTATTTCAGTCTCCCAAGTACTGGGATTACAGACATTTGCTACCATGCCCAGCTATGTTTTATATATTGCTTTACACTCCCAAAGAAGCTGCTCCTGGGCTGAGTTTAAAATTCCCACTCTAATTATCTACTTCTAGCCGGGTGTGGTGGTGCACGCTTGTAATCCCAGCATTCGGGAGGCTGAAAACGGAGGATCCGGGTTCTCGGCCAGCCTCAGCTACCTAGTGAGGCACTCCGCAACTTAGTGAGACTCGGTTTCAAAATAAATAATAAAAAATAAGGCTGGGGGTGTAGCTTGGAGGTAGAATGCCCCTGAGTTCAATCCCCAGTACTGCAAAAAAAAAAAAAAAAAAATTATCTACTTCTACAAAATGAACCACACTAAACTTTACTCATTTCTGTTGCTCATGACACAGACATTGAGGCCAAGCTCAGTGAGGACAACTAGTTTGGCTCTACCCAATGCCTGGGGTATCAGGTGACAGAAGGGCCAAGAATTGGAGGGTCCTAGAGCTGTCCAAGCCTCTGTCTCCTTGTGTGCAGTCTCAGGACCTTGCCACGTGGTCTCTCCATGTGCTCTTTCTAGAATGGTGGCCTCAGATTATTGAACTTCTTCCAAGGTAATTGGATTCCTCAGAGTAAGCATTCCAAGATACTCAGGTAGAAGCTCCAAGCTTTCTTATTTCCACACCTTAGAATTTCAGAACATCATTGTCTGCTGCATTCTATTGATCAAGCAAAATGTAAACATTAGCCCAGATTCTAAAGGACAAGAATCAAATTCTACCTCTCAATCGGATGAGCAGAAAAGAATGTGAAGTCATTTAAAACTTATTGCAATACCCCAAACAAGTAAAACATGAATTAAAAGACAAGTTAGAGTACAGAATGTAGTAATTAGAAACCTAGATCAATGGGAGACTCAAACAATATGGAAGACCTGAACTACAGAGAAAAGGATACAAGAGCCAGGAAAGAAGAGCTCAAGGCCTATTCTCCAGAGCTTCATATGGGTCTGTGGGTTTTCTCATAACAATAAAAAAAGCATTTCTTATTTGTTTTATATTATTTTCTCTTTTAAGAGGCTTAAATCTATTAACTTATTTAATCCTCCTAATTGAAAACTGGGGTCTTAAGAGGTTAAATAACATATCCAAGGTCACACAGCTAACAAGTACAATTATCATTGAGCTAAACTCTTTTCTTTGAGAGTCCACATTCTAAACTTATCCTAGTTGTTTGTTTGTCTCTAGTACTGGGGATCCAACCCAGGGCCTCATGCATCTAGCCAAGTTCTCTAGTACTGAGCCACACTCCCACCCTGTCTGGTTCTGTTATGGCTTTATTATAACCCCCAGGACCCTAACTTGGATCCTGATTGACCAAGAAGGTCAGAGGATGCTGGAAGTGCCCGTGAGTGGATAAGTCTCTCTCTCTCCATCCTATCTTGTATCTGTTCATTTCCTGCTCAGCATCTTCCCCAGAGTCTGGAAGACCCATGGAAACAGGGACTGTGCCTGACTTGTTTTCTACTTAATCCCCAACATCTGTCAAAGTTCCTGGCATGTTGCGGATACCTACTAAGAGGTGTTGAATTAGCAAGTGGATGAATCACACGTACTTGTCTCCGTGGGTCTGTGTGATGGAAAAAGCCAGGCCTTTGGAGTCAGAAAGACCCAGGTCACAGCCTCAGTTCTACATTCTAAGAGAGTTTCAGCTTACATGCAGTGATGTTTTAAAGTGTTAGATAAAAATGACACATAATCAGAGTTACCTTGGAAGGTTTTGTAAAGATGCCTCTAGTAAGACTAATACAGCAAGTATGTCTTCTAGCAACACATCTCTCTTCCCCTGTTGAGCACCACACCATTTAAGAGACATATCACAAGATATGTCTTGTGATATGGATAAGGCTTGCATTTAATAGACATATCACAAGAAAAATACCTACCTTTCAACCTCAGCATCATTCCCAGCCTAGCAAGGGCTGCCTCTTTCAGTAGCACATGGGAATAGAGACCTCCCTCTCTCCCAGGGCACCAGCAGCATCACAGCTCCAGAGGACGGTGGTAGACACATTCATGGCCCACACTGCTTATATTTTTAGCTGAGTGTCATTTTATTACACATTTTATATTAGTCTATAATTTTAATGTGATAGGTTCTTACTATTTTTAAAGCTATTTTGTTCTACTTGTATTCACATAAGTTAAGTGCTCATAGAAAGCTTCAGTTTTCTTCTTTGTCAAGCAATGTGACTGCTTTGATCTGCAAATAAAATGAGGAAGGTGGAAAAGGGAACTAGAAGAAAGATACAAGAAATTAGAATGGGACAAGCCTTGTACATGTACATTCTCCTTTCTGGCTAGCTCAGTGAAATACCTCGGAAAATTCTGTCCTGTCCTCTCCATTACATTAGCTAAATGTTATTGTAGTGTAATACATATCAGGCACTGGCCTAAATACTTTATAAATATGACCCCACTCAGTTCTCACAATACCCTCCCCCCATAAGCATACTCTTGCTCTCACTTTAGAGAGAGGGAGACTGAGGCATAAAGAGATGAAGTAATTTGTCCAAGATCATTAGCTAAGAAGGGACACAGCTGAGGTTCAAACCCAGGTGGTCTGGCTACAGAGGCCATGCCTATAACTTACAGTAAGCTGCTTTGCTTATCTCTCTCCACTGACTTTGCCTTAGACCCTCATTATCCATTATACAACCATTGTGCTATCGTCTGCACTGGTCTCCCCCCTTCAGTCTCACCACCCGTAACTCACTCTTCAGACTTCTATTCTTCACCTGGTTTAACGAATCTGCTTTGTCTTGGATCTGGATCTGCAATCTCTGCTGTCATACCAGTGGCAGAACTTGCCTAAACAGAATTTCTAAGAACTCATAATAGAGTTTACAGGACAAACTTTTCCAGGAAATGCTGTAAACCCTTCTCCTTACAGGGAGAGGCTCCTTAGTCTGTTAAAGGTGCTGGGAATCTTAAAGAGCTCATCTTAGTTCAACCCAGCGCTTGCTGAATCAACTGAGTGCAGACCTTGTTCACACAGTGGCTGTTAACATCTGCTAAGGCGAGTGTTTCACAGATCATGGGGAATGTTACCCCACAGGATAAAGTCTAAACTCTATATTTTGTCAAAAAAGGCCTCTTTTATGACCTAGCCTGTGTGTCCCTTCTGCCATCTCTGACCTTACTTTCCCTTTCCTGACTCACTGGATTTCCCATCTCTGAGCCTACCATCCCCTCCTTTCCTCCATACCTGTCTTTCTGCCATTTCCTCTAATCTTGATGCTCCTCCTTTCTCTCCCTGTAAGCTCCTAATTGTTTTTTAAAACCAGTTCCAATATTCCCTCTTCTCTGCAGCTTTCCCACTCTCTGCAGTGAGATTAATACCTACCCCTCTCCTTTAGCTCCCCATAACTTTTTGTTCACAGGACAGTTTTTGTTTGTTTGAGCTGTCATGTGTTCTATCACTTTTCCTTTATATCTTGTATCATTTTTATTTTAAAACTCTAATTATTGTGTGTGCATTATGTGCCAAGATCTGTTAAGTATCATATGTGGATTTTCTCATTATGTTTCATAAAAACTTTATGAAGTAAAAGTTGTTGTTGTTGTTATTGTTGTATTAGTATTATTATTATTTGCATCCTAAACAAAGGAATCTGAGGTTCAAGGAAGTCAAGAACATAAGGGGTTACTCTGCTCAGCAACGGATGGCACTAGGATTTGAACCCAGATCTCAGGAACCCATTTTATTCATGTTAATTCTACATGTCTTTTTCCTTGTAATGTAATTGTCCCAAGAATACAGATTTTTCTTACTCACTTTTCTATCCTTCACCCTAGCATAGGACCCGCTAAGAACCTGTGATTCATAAATGGGAGACTAGATGTGGGGTAGAAATGACTCAAGTGAGGACCTTCTAGCCTTTAAACTTCTTTTCCATGGGCTTCCACCACATTAGTCAAGACCCTTCCCAGGCCTGCAACCTCTAACAAGAGGGAAAATTAACCGGTACAATCTTGGTTCCACTGCTGCTATAGTTTGACTGCTGAATGTCCCCCAAAGGCATTGTCAGGAGGTAATGGAACTTTTAGGGGGCATGGCCTTATGGAATGTTCTTAGGTCATTTGGGGCACACCCTCAAAATGGATTATAAGATCTTTACCTTTCCTCCTCCTCCTCCTCCTCCTGCTCCTCCTCCTCCTGCTCCTCCTCCTCCTCCTGCTCCTCCTCCTCCTCCTCTTCTTCCTCCTGCTCCTCCTTTTCCCCTTTATCTTCCTGGCCATGATGTAGGCAGCTTCCTCCCCACATACTTCCACCATGATATGCATAAACAAAGCCATTGATCATGAACAGGATACTCCAAACTGCCAGTCAAAATAAACCCTTTCTCTTTATATGTTAATTACCTTAGATAGTTCAATATAGCAACAGAAAGCTGACTAATGCAATTATCATTATCGAAGACAAGGAATTTTGTTTGAACCTTCTATGATTTGCTAAGATTTATTTATTTATTTATTTATTTATTTATTTATTTATTTATTTATTTATTGCTAGAGATTGAACCCAGGAGAATTCTACCTCTGAGCTATGCTCCCAGCCATACTTTATATTTTTGAAATATGGGCTTGCTAAGTTGCTCAGGGTCTCTTTAATTTGCTGAGGCTGGCCTGGAACCTGCAATCTTCCTGTCTCAGCCTTCCAAGTATTGTGATTTCAGGCATGTGCCACCCCTCCTTGCTTAAGGTTGATATTTTAAGTTAATATTTATTAAGTACCTTCAATATGCCATGCATTGTTTTAAGTGTTCTACATGCCCTTTCATCACAACAACACTGAAGTAGGTGCTATTATTGCCCTCACCTTGTAGAAGGGGAAACTGAGATACCTGATACTGAGATGCCTGCCGCTGGCTCCTACAACTAGTGAGTGATGCAGCTAGGATTCCAAGCCAGACAATCTGGATCCAGAGTCCACACTCTCATTCACCACATACTCCTGCATCCCTAATAGCTCATGCATGGGAAAGTAATAAGTCATATTTTAAAATGTAAAAAAAAATGAGGTTCCTACTTTGTTTTGGAAGTTTGGTGATCAGTCATCAGATTTCCTCAGAGAATCTATTGCTGGCTTAGCTACATTCCCAAGGAACTCACTGAGGTGAGTGCCCTGCCCAGCATCTTATTTCATCTTACCCTCCATTCTACTCCCTTCCCAATCCCACTAGCTCATCATATACCCTGAATACTTGGGAGATTCACTCCTTTTTAAAAAATGGATAGAATTCAGGCTTTGCAAGCTAATTCCCTTTGATAGAGGTGGGTGGGAGGGACTTGCTTTTATTTGTTGGGGGATTACAACGTAGGGACATTAATAGGAGCCATATCAGGTGAACTGTAGACTCCAGAGTTGGAAAAAGCCTATAGCCAACTGGACAATAATTGTGTCATTTATTACCTTATTGTCTAAATAGTGTCTTTTGAGTTTCCTGATTCTTAATCCAAGAAATCTCTTCTTGGTGTTCAAGTGGTAAATTATTTATCTGCCTCTCTTCCTCTTTCATTAACCTCATCTCCCTATGGGAATGCAGTAGTTACTAGAGGCTTGCCCCAGACAGAATGGTAGAGCAGAGCCAGGAGAGGTTAACCCCAAGCCTTTCCAAGGATTTCAAGCTATAGTGATTAGTTGCAGGAAGGAAGTATCAAAGGGTTGGCAGGAGCCCAGGCTTTACAAGCAGAGTGTATAGGTTCAAATCCTAACTTTGCCCTTGAAAACCATGAGTTCTTGGGGCAGTGACTTCACTTCATTTTGATTCAGTTTCTTCAGCTGTAAAATGATATAATAATATTAGCTATTTCACTGGGCTCTGAAGATTGTATGTGCTATACATATACAATACTTAAAAGTGGTCCTGGCATACAGTAAGTAATTTATAAGGGTCTTCTATTGTTATTGTGATTGCTATTGGTAGATGCAGTAGTTATTGGCAAGAATGGCTGTTTAAAAGGAAATCAATTCATTGAAAACCTTCCATTCATTGATCCTTCTTGGTTTTACTTCATCAAATATTTCTTGATCAGTATTTGGCTTAATACTGAGGATTCAAGAAGAAGTAAGATATAAATCAATAAATAATAGATAAATAGATGATAAACAGATAAGACTGTCCTATCACACAGAGGCTAACATTCTCCTTAAGGAATTGAACACACTAACAGGTAATTCTCGTGAGCTATGTTGCCTATTTAGATAGATGAATGCAAAACATTGATGGAGACTTTATTGAGAAGAGAGCATCCAGTCTCAAACTGTACCAAGAATGAGTAGGATTGGAGTAGTTGAGCTGAGATAGAAACAGAACTCAAAATGAGATCACAACAGGTGCATAGCATGGTGTACGGAAACAGCCAGCTGTCACTGGGGCACTAAAGCCACGAGGTTTTGCCAGGTCACAGCAGAGAGTTTGGGGATGAGGCAGGTGAGTAGGAGCCAAGTCATGGATGGATTGCCAAGTATTCTTGGATTTTGCCTTGGTTTGTTCCATGAATAGATCCCAATGAAACTCAGTTTCTGGGGGGAATTAAAGCTCAGCTGAATGGTACTTCAGGCTCCTCAGAAAGTGCTCTAGTGATAAGAATTAAATTTTTTCACAGTGGCTGTAATGAGGAGGTGAGTGCTTTACTTCAAAAGAGAAGTCCATTTGAAGCTTGGGCCTGGTTTGAACTCAGGATAAAGGACTCTCAAACAACACTCTAAAGCCTAATGATTTTTTTAAAAAAATTATTAATACATTTCATTGTCCTATGTGTTGACTTGGCTTAGATGTGTGATTCTCACTTGTCACTCATAAAAGTGCAGTATACATTAGCTGGACAGCACTTACCTGAATGTTCAACAAAACCAGATGTCTGAGATAGCTGTCTCACATGGTTTGGAGTCGATGCTGGCTGTTGGTTAGAAGCTTGGTTAACCACAGCGTCTTCAAGTGGCTTGAACATCTCACAGCATGATGTCTGGGTCCCATAAGGGAGCTTTCTAAGAGTAAGCATTCCAAGCAGCTCAAGCAAAAGATGCCAGAAAGTCACACTACATCAGAATCATTTCCACTGCATCCTCTTGGACGAAGCAGTCACAGGGATCACCCTAATTCAAAGTGGTAGAAAAATACACATTACCTCTTGAGGGACTAGACTCCATCTCAGAGTAGCATGCAAGATGCAAGGTAGCATTACAACTCTCTTTGGAAAATGCAATCTGCCACATGGCTTAAGTAGGACACTCCCAAGGACTGTACTAAGAATATGAGCTCAGAGCAGCTTTTGTGTTTCAAGCAGATACAGAAGCTCTGTGTTCACTCTGTAAAAGAATCAATATGGGCCAGAGGCAATTGGCCCTAATTTGTTCGGGACAGTGCTGGAGTAAGCCTGTGGTTTCAATCCAATTGTGAACAGTGCCCCCCTTGCACTCTCAGAAGTGTCACAGTTGGGGTGATAAATGAAATGGTCACCCTCATGATAGGGATTCTCTTCCAGGAGGCAGTTTCCTGTTACTTTCTATCATTATATTTTCATAATGCGTTTATTTTATTGTTGAAACATCATTAGGTCAGAATGTTGACTCTCATTGTAGATTCTTCTAAATACATGCATCAGAATTCAATTTGAACTAGCATTAGCCAAAAATGAAATGTATTGGATAGGTTCTAAAGTATCTTGCAGAAGCTGAGGACATCTAGGCTTCTGGGGGATTAAAACAAGGGAAGTTGATATTATTAGGTGCTCAAGTTTGTGTAATTTCCTTTCTTTCTAGACTGACTTTCTCTGCATCTTCAACTACATCATGGCCAGAAGATAGCCACCCAAGGCTACCGTTTGTTTTTCCCTTCAGTTACATTATACTTGAGATTAGCTTATTACTTATAACTCCCAGTTCCAAATTCCTGGTCTAAATTTTCGGAGTGGGGTGAAAGACAAACTAGATACTTGGAGGCTCACCTAGTGTCTAGAGGGATACTCTCAAAGAAAGTAGCTGTGTTAATCCAAGTTGTCCAAGAAGCAAATACCAAGACAAGATTAAATTAGACAAACATATATATATTAAAAGAAATGCCTATGAGATAGAAGAGTAAGGGAAAACTATCAGCTATTGGGGGTAAATCTGATCCCAAGTGAAGGAGAGAGGAAAGAACAGAAGGAAGGAAGGAAAGAAGGAAGGAAGGAAGGGAGGGAGGGGAGGGAAAATTTTTGGAAGTATTTTAGGCTGTTTTTAAGTCCAAGTTCCAAGGGGAATTCAGCAAGGCCATCTGGGAGCCCTCAAGCCAACATTCTCCTCAGAAGGGACTCATTTCCACTAGGAACAGGCCTGCCGTAGAATCCCCATTGGGCTTGGTTGTAAGCTGGAAGTTGCCTTTGGGAAGAATGGCCAAAAACAACATGGCAGTGAACTTTAGAGCTCAGCACTTTAAGGCTGCATTAACTTGGCTCTTATAATTGAATGCCTGAGAAGCCCATTCCTATGGCCACAACAATGGCCATTCTTCATGAAGCTCCAAAAGGCATATTGGTGACTGGTTCCCCAAAATGGTTCAAAGATTAACCAAAGCTTGGGTAGAAGTTTCTATTCTACACCCAAAAAGAAGGCAGAGGAAACAATTGAAGGTAAAGGAATGAGGCTGGAAGATGGAATGAGAAATCTCTGAGAGCAAGCACATTCTCATTTAACAAATATCTATTGACTCGCTGCTCTATATGGTGTTCTAGGTTCTAGGGGTACAGTGGCGAGGAAGGCAGGAATTCTAACCATAGTCTAAGGAAGACTGATAACCCAGAGATGTTGTAACAATATTCTATGAGAAGTGTTATTGAGGGGATAAACATGACGTGCTAAGCTGTTATGTCAAACACAACATGCTGGGCTCTCAGAGGAGGCCGATGGGGACCTCAGTACTGTCCAGTGTAACTACTCTCATGTTACATGTGAGGAAATGAGAACCCAAGTTTGTAAAGTGTCTCATTCAAAGTCAGAGCACCCTGCTGGTTACTGCAGGAGGGATTTGAGAACTAGGGGCCTTTGAATTCTATCTTATTTCTGTGATCTACACCTAACAGCAGCCTAATTAATGACAGTGTTAGGTCAGCGTCCATCCCTCCCAGCAGAGCTAGGAGTTGTTATTATTTGCTTTGAACTATTAGCAACAACACCAAAATTCTAGATGATTAAAAATCAAGCTGATGATGCTGCCTTTTAGAACTCTTTGAGGGTTTCTGAACAATCAGGAAACTTTAGACCGTATTTTGAGAATCTGCTGTCAGGGAAGGTCATCTGAATCATATCCATCAAATGTAGGAGATGACTCACTGTCAAACAAATCTCACTTTTAAAAACTTGTCTTTATAAATACGCAAAAAGAAATCACTTCTGTGGCTTTTGAGAGGGTTCTTCATTTCCTCTACCTTCTCTCCTGGCCCCCGCGCTGAGTCCTTCAAACAAAAGGCCCCACAGAAGAGGTGTACACGTCCCAGCCGCCCACAGCTCGACTGGCCTCAGGTGCCCAGGGTCCCCCAGAGCAGCTGCCCTCCCCTCATTTTGTTCTTCTCTGGCCCTGTTGGGGCTGACTCACTGAAGCCTGAAGGCTTTGTCTCTTCAGGGTTATGGCCTGTGGGGAAGTGAGTTGCTTGCTGGAGCCAGTGGGTAATTAAAGACATGCACGCAGCCCAATGAGAGGCTGGTGCTCAGAAGAGGCTCCCAGCCAATTTGGGCCAAAGAGTGAATGTTCCCAAAGAGAAGCCTGGGGCTGCCTTTCCCTTTATTGGGTCATTAGCAGGAGGGGGTCTTCTAGGCCACGGTGCTGAGTGCACTGCCTTCCAGATTCTTCTCTTGGGTGGTTCCCTTATCTGAACTCATCCTTGATGAAAAACGGGGCTTACAGGAACCATCCTTTTGGCCATCTTCCAGCCTTCAGACAAGCCACACAGAGAAGAATGTCCTGGGAGACATGACTCACAGCCTTAGCCAAGTTGATAGAACGTGGACCGGGTTTTATCAACATGGAAGGACCATGTTCAATTTTATTCAATTTTTCCAGAAAAATTGACACACTGGGTCCCTCAAGGAGCTGCAATAAAGGTCAAATTATGCCACCTCTTTGACATTAACCTTTGGGACCCAAAATAAATAAACATAAATAAATAAAACCTACCTTTTGGCCTAGAAGTGGTATATCTCTGTCCCCCAACATCCACTTTAAAAATAATTATTTTTGTTTTTGAAAAATACAGAAGCAAAGAATAAAAGTTCATAATTCTTTTCTCTGTAAGATTTCCACTGGAAATATTTTGGTATATCTCCTTTCATACTTTTTTGCCAAGACCAAATATGTAAACATATATACACATACATATCTCCCCTGCCTCAATTATTCTGGGGCATATTTCAATGTTAATACTTTTACACTATTATATTTACTTTTTTTTCATGCTGGGGAATTGAACCCAGGGACTTGCACATGCAAAGCAGACATTCTACCACTGAATTATACTCTCAGTCCTATAGTATTATTTTTAATGAATACGTAATATTTCATTATATAGCTATACCACTTAATGCGAGCAATGTTTTAATTGAGATTTAGGTTGTTTCCTATTTTTTCAGGAAAACCCCCACTCAGGAAATTCGTGCATGCTAGCTAAGTGCTCTACCACTGAGATAAATCCCCAGTCCCAGGAGAGCCCTTTTGATTTTCACCCCCAAATCCCTAGGGCAATGGAAGTTGAGTTTAGCAAAATGGAAATGGTTGCTACTTCGTTTAAATCAGTGTTCTCAACCAGGGGTGATTTTGCTTTCTAGGAGACATTTGGCAATGTTAGGAGACATTTTTAGTCGTTACAACTTAGGATTGCTACTGTCATCTAATGGGTACACATCCTAAAATGCATAGGATAGCTTGTCATGACTACGAATTTTCTAATCTAAAGTGTCAATTGTGCTGAGGTTGAGTCTTCCCTGAATATTGATCTAATTATTATCAATTCAAGTGACTGTCCCTCGGAGGATTTCCAGCTCCTTGCTCATAGCTCCTGATTGCTATATTTTCACTCCAGTTCATAGATAGAAAGACAGTGCCCTTCTGGATGCAGATGTGATAAAGATGCGTTTCTTTCCCTGCACTGAATCACACCTTGTGTGGTGAAAGCTCTCATTCCAGATCGGTGAAAACGGCTTTTCCTTGAGCATGTTGCTCTTAGCAACCAAACTCTCAGTCTTTATTCAATTACTCAGTCTGCAGTCACGTGGTTTTGAGCTACATGGCGCCTCTTAGAGACGCATTATTCTTTTTTCTGACCTCACAAAATCTTCCAAGATCTTACCTTTTACTTCCTACTCTCTTCCCCACATTGAGCTTCATTACTCCTCTCGGCTTCCACAATGAAGGCCCTGTAAGTTCCACCCTCCTTCCCACCAATGAAGGTGTCATTGGTCACATGCATCCCTGCCACCTACCCCTCTTCTAAGAATTCAGAGTCTATTCTGTCATCGGCTAGTTCTTCCACACCTCTCTCCTCATGTGCCCTTCTGTGACTCTTGAGCAGTTGCTATAATACTAGGGCATGGCCCTCTGCAGCATTCTCACGAGTCCTTGCTTGGAGCAAAGCTTTCACCCTTTAGTTTTCCTATCCTTCCATGATGAACCTTGTTTTCTCAACTTGACTAAGGCTGCGAGCCATGTTTGTTTCCCAAGACATTCTTCCCTGTATGGCTTGGGTCAGTGCTTGTCAGAAGAGGAACTGGCAGGAAATCTGAAGGACAGGAGAGAGGAAGAAGATATTACTCGGGAGCTCATGGCAGTTTGAAATGGTGACAAAGAGACAAGTACAGACGTGCTCGGTGGACTCCAGGTGTTCTTACTCGTCTCTGCTTTGTGTGCACCCATCTTTAGCACTGCCACCCCTGCTGATCAATAACTGCCTCCAGTTCCCAGGCATGCCTGCAGAGGCAGCAGTCAGGCAAGGCCCACAGCTACCCCCAGGAGAGCAGTTTCCACAGAACTCCCCGTACGCTCACTTTTGTGGTCCCACTTAAGTGACTGGATCTGCTTTTAGGATTGTCCTGCAAGCTTCAACTTGTCTACCTGCAGCTTTTCCAGTCTGTTTAGTGACTTTCTCTGAGCCCCCAAGTTCCTTCTTCAAGATCGTCACTTCTCCAGCTCCTCCCACAGCTGTAGTGGGATTAATTTCTACAATGAATCCCAAGTTTCTATATTAATTATAGTGGCTGTGTTTTCCTGAATGAATTCTGTCCGATGCACCTTAACTGTCCTTCTTCAATGTGTGGTCTGCACTCATTGCCTCAGAGACTTTGCCTCTCTAGACTGCTCTTCAGGCTTGGAAATTCAAACTCCTGCACTTGGTCCTGGTCTCAAAGTGCCCTTACTACAGTCACTGTCACCTTTCTTTTCATTAAAAATGATGGACACTTTCCAGTTTTACTCTTCTCCAAATATCTTTGCAGATTTTGACCCTGACATTCTCCCCCATCTCCTTAAAGGTCTTTCTCTCTTATTTTTATTTATTCACTTATTTATTTATTTATTTATTTATTTATTTATTTATTTATTTATTTATTTATTGCAGTACTGAGGATTGGAACTCAGAGACATTCTACCTCCGAGCTACACCTGCAGCCCTATTTTTTATTCTTTATTTTTGAAAGAGGGTCTCAGTAAGTTGCAGAGGGCCTCACTAAGTAGCTGAGGCTGGCTGCAAACCTGTGATTCTCCTGTCTCAGCCTCCCAAGTACTGGAATTACAAGCATGGGTACCACATCCGGCTGGGTCTCTTATTTTTTGCTTTGGGGAATTCACTCTCTAAAAGCAACTTCCTCTCTCTCTCTCTGAAAACTCCTCCATCTGCTTTCTAGAGTTTTCTTCCTCTAATAGATTCATAAATGTTAACATTCCATGATGTCCTCAAACCTCTTCCAGTTTGGCCTTGTCTCATCTCTACTCACCTCTTCTCTGCTCCTTTTCCTTAAATAATTTCTTTCCCTCCTAAAGCTTCAATTGCAACCTATTTGTGGTAATTCCTATACCTACCCTTCTAACGCAGACCTATTTCTCCAGTTTTAGTCTTCCATACCATACTACCAATCGTATATCTCTACCTATATAATCCTGGCAGAAGTCTAATTTTCTGAGCTATTCCTGGGAGTGGAGCTCATTTCAGATCCTATTCGGACCTTCACATGGTTAATTCATGCCACAAGAATGAAGTTTTGACTATAGGTACAATTACAACACTCCCCTCCAATATACTATGCCACCTGGGATAAACCACCTTAATAACAAATGGCCTTGGGCAAATTTCTTAACCTCATTGATTTTAATTTCATCACCTGTAAAATGAGGATGATAATAATAGTACCAACCTCACAAATGTGTTGTGAGGATAGAAATAGTACCTAGTTTATAGGAAGTGCTATAAAGTTATTTGCTATCATGATTACTCATATTATTAGTATTATATATCTTCAAATTATATTGTTCTTCCTGTCAACTCTCATCATTTTAATTTAGGCTATCAGTATTCTTAACTATTGCAAAAGCTTCCTAACAAACTTAATTCCATTATTATCCTATAAATTCATTCTCCATAGTATTATCAGAGCAAGCTTTCCAAGAGGGATCTTTTCTGTACAGACTCCTTCAGTGGCTGCCCATGATTTTAAAAAAGTGTATAGTCATTTGCTGACCTTGCATAATCCTGAGTGTTTCACCCCAATTTCTCTTCTCTTACTTTCCCTACGTATGTCTCAGGCATGGTTTGTGGCCACTTATTGTTCTGAGTCTTTTAAAAGACATCTCTTTTCATAGCACCATCCTATCACCATTCTCCTGGTCTTAAATTACAGACTCCAATTGGAAGAGTGATTCAATATTCTCCCCTCTGAAAATTTTCCTTAAAACTTCAGTCCATCCCTTGTATCCCCTCACAGCTAGCCCTTCTTCTATGTTCCCAGATTTTCAGGATATAGTTTTAATAATGATGTATATGTCTTCTGCATTAGACTGTGAGCTTCTCCAGGGAAAGGACAGCATCTCATTGATCCCTAGATCCCTAGTGCAAACCCAATATCACAGTAAATGTTTGATGAATGAATGAATGATTGAGTGGATTAAAGTCCTTTGGAAACTTAGATATTTCTCATAGTGAAGACTGAGACTTGGCAAGAAAAGTTCCTTTCATGATAATGCTCAGGCCAGGATGATTTCATCCTATTTCCTACTTGCATTAGCCAGTGTTAGCATTTCCCAGTTGTTAGAGTTTGTCAGACCAATATTCACAAAAATTATTTTGTCCCTAGAAGGTTCTTGCTAATAATATAAAAATAGATTCCATGGAGTTAATAGGATTTTTTGAGGAGAGGGATAGAATGGTCTCTTCTCAAAAAGGAATGGAGCTTCAGGGCTTTTTAAAGGGATACATTGCAAAGAAAGATCCTGAAAGAGAGGAGAGGTGGAGAGTAGAGAGGTGGGTATAAACTGTGAGCAGGATTAGAAGCAGTTGGATGAAATCTGAAATTAGACTATTTTGACAAAGGATGATTTCGGTGCCTAGATAGTAAATGCAATGCCCACAGACTCCAATGGGGCTACTATTGTTTCTAGGTTAGGGATAATTATACTAATAATAACAGTTAATATTTTGGGAGTTTATATATGTGAGGCATTATACTTACAAATATTATCTCGTTCAAAGCTCATAAGAACCTCATAAAATGGATTATGATTACTCCCATACTTCCACTTTAAAGATGAGAAAACTGAGGTAAAGAGATGTTAGGAAACTTGCCCCAGGTCATTTTAGTCAGTCAGCAGGAGAGTCAAGTTGTAAGCCCAGGGTATCAGATGCCCAATTCAATAGCACTCAATGGTCAAGCTCTATTGTGAATCAGGTCTGAGCCTCACCTGGGAAATACTGCTCCCTCCCTCTAGCAGGAAAATGTTGTCTCTGGGAATAAAAAAAGTCATGACATTGTACACATGTATAAAATTACCATATTGTACCCTGTATATTTGTACAAATATTATATGTCAATTAAATTTTTAAAAAAGAAAAAAGTGTATAGAGTCTGTCCAGTTTTCTGCCCTGCTCATTCTATTTTTGCCGATTTTCTGAATTGTTGAGCTCTCCTTCAACCCTGGAAAAGGACAACTTTGTCCCATTGCCCCCAAGACTTTCCAAGTTTTAGAACTGAAAATCCAAGGAAAACCTCTTGTTTAGGGCAAACTAGAATAATTGGTCACCTTACCCACCACCCTGCATTCCAGTCTCTTACCCTTCTTTCTATTTAATTTTATTTGACTTCCTGTCCCCTGGCTTGTCCATGTATTTGACAAAACTCAGTTTAACCTATACCACCCAGTAACTCACTTTCAAAGTTTTACAAAGAAAATGCCAAACTCTCTTAATATCTATAAATATACTCCTGAGATGATCATTCCACCTCTCTAACACACATAACACACACACACACACACACACACACACTTTTTTACATAGTTATAATTCCTATGTTTGCACTTTGCATTTTTTTCTGTTCATACTTAGCATTTTTCCTATGTGTCTACAGACCCAAATTTGTGTGTGTGTGTGTGTGTGTGTGTGTGTGTGTGAGAGAGAGAGAGAGAGAGAGAGAGAGAGAGAGAGAGAGAGAGAGAGAGAGAGAGAGAGAGATACTGGGGATTGAACCCAGGGACATTCTGCCTCCAAGCTACACTCCTAGCCCTGTTTTATTTATTTTTTACTTTGAAAAAAGGTCTCTAAGTTGCTGAGAGCCTCGCTAAGTTGCTGAGGCTGGCCACAAACCTGCAATCTTCCTGTCTTGGCCTCTCAAGTACTGGAATTACAGGCGTGCGCCCCCATACCCAGCACACATACCCACACTCCATCCTATTGATATTTGAATTTGTTTAACCTGTTGTTGAGTATATAGGCACCATGGTGCAGAGGAAAACGTACTAGCTTTAGAGGAATATCTATTCCAGGTGTTGCTGCCAGTTTTGCCCCTTGTTAGCTCTATTTTCTCATGAGTAAAAGTGATGATGATAATATTTTCCCTGTTGAGTTCCCTGGCTGAAAAGGAATTGTGAGTCTGAAAGCTCTGGGTCAACTTTAAATCACTATTGAATAAGGTATTGTTATCATAAAAGGTGCCATTATAGAAAACAGGCTTAAAAAAAGGACATTAAGCATATTACTGAAAGAAAGACATACCACTTAATACTATAGTGTGAATCCTTCTCAACTTTTTTTTACTCATATAGAGATACATATTAATTTACCAAAAAAATGCTTTGCATCTTGCTATTTCTTACTTAAATTCTTGTGACTCTTTCCATTTAATTTTAATAAACGCTTACATTTTGATGGATAATGACTGCATAGTATTCTGAATTGTGAAAGTAGAATGATTTATTATAACAATACCATAATTTGGGCCAGTTAGGCTATTTTAATATTTTCATGATAAAATGAATACTTTTAATTACACTCTTAATTATTTCCTTAGGATGCATTCCAAAATGTAGAAGTTGAGGTTAGAACTCAAAATACATAAATCATGGCTTGGGCATGCATTGCCAAATTTCCTCCTGAAAAAGATTGTGGCAATCTATATTCACACCAGGAGTTCATGGAGAGCTCATTTCTCTATACCCTAGACAACACTGGGTATTATAATTTTTCCTTGTTTGTTTTGTTTACCAACCTGGTAGGACAAAAGTGTCTGTGCTATTGATTTAATATCATTATTTTAAGATCTTGGTATTGGTTTAATATCATTATTATTTTCATTGAGGAAGACTCTACTTTCAACTGATCCATAATATCTAAAAGTGTAAAACTCCCTCTGTCCATTTTACGTTACGTTAATTATTTGAGGAAATGCATTTAAATCCATCTTGCCAGTTGGTACTCTGAAAATTTCAAATATACATTTCTAATGTGTAGGATTAGGAAGAAGCTATTTCCTTCTGACAGGCTAAGAACATTGGCTTATTTTTTTCATCCATCTGATTTCTCCTCTCTCACTCCCAGTTCAGCTGTTGGTTTTCTACCTACTGAGTACACACACACACACACACACACACACTGATTATGTCTATAGTCTATTAACTCAAAACAAAGTTCTTCCAGTTCATGGAAGTAGACAGTAGAGAGTATGCAATACAAATGATCTCTAAGGGAGCCATGAGGCAAAATAAAGACTTTAAAATCTCATCACCTCAAGCCGGGCATGGTGGCACAGGATTGTAATCCCAGCATTCGGGAGGCTGAGACCGGAGGATCCAGGTTCACAGCCAGCCTCAGCTACCTAGTGAGGCACTCCGAAACTTTGTGAGACCCTGTTTCAAAATAAAGAATAAAAAATAGGGCTGGGGGTATAGCTCGGAGGTAGGATGCCCCTGAGTTCAATCTCCAGTACCGCAAAAAAAAAAAAAAAAAAAAAAAAAAAAATCTCATCATCTCATCTACCTGAAGGTAAGATGGATGTGAGGCATACATAGGGAATGGAACCAGGAAGACAAGTGAGAACTCAGTGTGGACCTCTCCCCTCCCATCTCTTCTTTCAGTGCATTAACTTCATTCTAAAATGTTTCTCAATCTTTACAATGCAGAAATCATTTTTTGAGACTCATGAAATGGCCAGAGATTGAAATCTCTTTGTCCCACTTCCAGATTCCCAGGAAACAGACTATAATTGAACCATTTGGACTCAGCTGACAACCCCTAGATAAACTGGCTACAGCTAAGGGTGGTACAACATATAACAGGGCAGAAATTTGACTGCCTATATCTGTAGGATTGTTTTCCAGAAAAAAAATCCAATGAGCAATCCCTAAACACACACACACACACACACACACACACACACACACACACAC
>PVLC010016977.1:0-34592 GCA_004027655.1 Graphiurus murinus
GGGGGGATTTGGGAGACTAGGGGATTCTACCTCCAAGCTAAACCCCCTTTTCTTTCTTTCTTTTTTTTTTTTTTTTTTTTTTTTTTTTTTTTTTTTTTTGTGCTAGGGGATCAAATCCAGGGGCATTCTACCTCTAAGCTATACCTCCCTCTAGCCCTATTTGATTATTTCATTTTGAAGCAGGGTCTCACTAAGTTGTGGAGGGCCTCACTAAGTTGCTGAGGCTGGCCATGAACCTGCCTCAGCCTCCCAAGTACTGGGAGTACAAGCATATACCATCATACCCTGCTTCAGTTTTTTACTTTGTTTTGTTTTTGTGGTACTAGGGATTGAACCTCAGGGGGATTCTATCTCTGAGCTACACCCCCAGCACTATTTTTTATTCTTTTTTTTTTTTTTTTTTTGCAATACTAGGGATCGAACTCAGGGGTGTTCTACCTCCGAGCTATACCCCCAGCCCTATTTTTTATTCTTTATTTTGAAACTGGGTCTCACTAAGTCGTGGAGTGCCTCACTAGGTAGTTGAGGCTGGCCTCGAACCCGGATTCTCCGGTCACAGCCTCCCGAATGCTGGGATTACAAGCATGCACCACCACGCCCGGCTGTTATTCTTTATTTTGAAGTAGGGTCTCACTAAGTTGCGGAGGGCCTCACTAAGTAGCTGAGGCTGGCTGAAAACCTCCCATCCTCCTGTCTCAGCTTTCCAAGTACTGGGGATTACCAATGTGTGCCACCACGCCCGGCTCCTTGCTAATTCTCTTAATACCTGCAAGACAAAAGTTCCAAGTCCTCCATGTGAAGTATGACGCCCTTAGCTGCCCAACACCCAGAAACCCCAAAATGTAGAATGAACCGGCAAAGGGAGGGTCGGAAGACATAGGCGGGAGAGCAAGTTGCTATGAAGGAAACCCAGGGGCTTCCCTATCTGGGAAGAGAGTAGCTTTCCATCCAAGGGTGTGTTCGGACGCAGAGAGGGTGTGTAGAAGTGTGTGATATTGGCCCCATTTCCCGGGATCACGGAGGCGACATCTTCTGAGAACCAGGAGGCTGCAAGGCTGTGCCGTGGGCTTGCACAGGAAGGGAGATTGGGAGAAAGTGACCGAGTGGGTGGGAAGAAGTCACCGTGGGCCCCACGGCCATGCATCGAGATGGCCAGGCGCAAAAGACCAGCTCTCCAGGAGTCCGGGGCTGTGGGACCGTGGGATGGTCTCTGGGGCTTTGGAGCTGAGAAGGCATTTGGGGTGGGAAGATTGGGATCCAGAAAATCGAGGGTGGGGATGAGAAAAGGGTTCTCCTGATGAGTTCCTGAGCCATGTAGGGAAGAGGAGGTGCGGAATCAGGGGCCGGGGATACGAGGCCGCCGCATGTTCTGCAGTTACTTGGATGCTCACCGTCTTATGCAGGGAAGTTAGGTGGAGCCAGCAGGCACTGAGGACTTCCCACACACCGAGCTGGGAAATTCGTGGGTGACCAGTTCCATTGCATCCTTGCTGGCCGTGAATGTTCCTGTTCAGCCTTTGCGGGGTGATCTTTTAGGTATAAAAAGCTAATGCGAAAGCCGGGTGCGGTGGCGCATGCCTGTAATCCCAGTACTCAGGAGGCTGAGACGGGAGGATCGCAGGTTCATGGCCAGCCTCAGCTACTTAGTGAGGCCCTCCGCAACTTTGTGAGACCCTGTTTCAAAATAAAGAATGAAAAATAGGGCTGGAGGCATAGCTCGGAGGTAGACTGCCTCTGGGTTCAATCCCCAGTACCAAATACATAAATAAATAAATAGCTAATGCGAACTCTGACTTCTCATAGGAGCTTGTGTATGTGTGGTTCTGGGGGTTGAATCCAGTAGAATCCTACCTTTGAGCTACACCCCCAGCCCTATTTTATTTTTTACTTTGAAACAGGATCTTGCTGAGTTGTGGAGGGGCCTGCTAAGTTGCTGAGGCTGACCTTGAACCTGTCAAGTACTCGACCTCCCAAGTACTGGGATTACAGGCGTGCACCACCATGCCCGACCTCATGCGAGTTTTGTTACAAGCGTGTTTGCGTCTGGGGTAGTGCACATGTGTTTGTGACAATGGCCAACTCGTGTTTCTGACTGTGTTGGAAAATTGAGGGGTTAGACTAAGCCCCTAGTCTTAAGTCTCAAATACATGGAATAAATTCTAAGAGCAGTTGAGATGCTGGAGAGTAAGTACATCTGCAGGCCATGGTGGTGCACACCTGTAATCCCAGTACTTGGGAGGCTGAGACAGGAGGGTCACAGGTTTGAGGACAGCCTCAGCAACGTAGGGAGACTCTCAGCAGCCTAGCGAGACCCTGTTTCAAAAAGAAAATAAAAAGAACTGGGGGTGTAGCTTGGAGGTAGAATGCTCCTGTGTATGTATAATCCCCAGTAAAACACACACACACACACACACACACACACACACACACACGCAGCAATGACATCTGGTGTAGTAAATGTGAACGTTTAGGAGAAAACGTCATACCAACGGTGGCTTTGGTGCTTGTCTTAGAACGGCCACCGGCCGCCTCCTCCCGTGGCTCGGGGGCTCAATCTGTCTCCTCGGGGTCCTAGGCACCTACGTCCCTGGGTGTTCAAAACTGACCTTCAGCTGTGGGAAGCGTACCGTGCCCAAGGCAGAGCTGGACGATGCTCTCCAAGCGCCCTGCGAGGACGTACATGCTATGTCGGAAGACGAGCTCGACCGCACCACGGACAGCCTGTCACTGGACGCGATGCCTCAGGCCAAACGGAAGGCCAAAGAGGCGGCCCAGGTTCGTTGCGAAGCCTGTGCACGCGGGCGGGCAGTGGAGCCGGGGAGGCGGCGCGGGGGAGGGGCTTCAGGTGGCACAGAGCGTGGCTGTGAAGCCACGGCAAGTTAGACTTGGCACTGGCCGTCTGGGGGTCCCGCAGCTGGCCAAGAGGTCATGCACGCGGCCCCTCTGCCCGTCACTGACTGTACTCCTGTGTGTTTCAAAGGAAGCAAGCCCACCGAACAATAAAAAATGGATGGACCACTTACGCGTGCCGCAAAGGGAGCTGGAGCGACTTCTGCTGGCTAGAATGGAGAGTCGGAACCACTTCCTGAAAAACCCTCGTTTTTTCCCCCCTAACACTCCATACGGGGGCAAGTCTCTGATTTTTCCTCCAAAGAAGCCAGCACTGGTAGGAGCATTCCCGTGTGCAGAGCTGGAGCACAGGTACGGCTGTCCCTGACTTACAGTCTCAGGCAATCTGGCCCTGTAGAGTAACATCCAGAAGGTCCCAGGTCCGTTCTGAGGATGGACACCCCCACGCTGTGGGGGTGAGGGGAGCAGGGCCTCGAGGTCGCCCCTGGACTCCGGCTGGGCATTCCCCAGAGTGCTGGTCCCTGTCAGGGTCATGCATGGAGGAATAGAGAAATAGGGTTGGTGTTACACCTTGATTGGCATCTGAAACAATCTGGGTGAAACAGGAGGAATCTCTATAGCCATGTGTAGTGCTTCCATTGCATTCACCTGATTGGCCAGTACCAATGCTTAAGATTTGATTAGTTAAAACTAATCCATGCACATTGTAAAACTAATCCATGTACATTTTTTTTTTTTTTTTTTTTTGCAGTACTGGAGATTGAACCCAGGGGCATTCTACCTCTGAGCTACACCCCCCAGCCCTATTTTTATTCTTTATTTTGAAACAGGGTCTCACTAAGTTGTGGAGGGCCTCACTAAGTAGCTAAGGCTGCCCTCGAACCTATGATCCTCCTGTCTCAGCCTCCCAAGTACTGGGATTACAAGCGTGCACCACCACGCCCGGCTGTAATTTTTCTTTAAGAGAGTGTCTTTGGCTGTATTTCAGTAATTATTCTGATGAAGGGAGTGAGCTGCTTCATGGGTTCATAATTTTAATGGACTTGCAACTATCAACATTTCTTTATTATACAACTGATATCTTTGTTTAAAGGCAAATGAGAAGGGACCAATATTTGAAAATAAAAACTGTACTAAAAACCTGGTTGGCTGGGCATGGTGTCACATGCCTGTAATCCCAGTACTTGGGAGACTGAGACAAGAGGATCTCAGGTTCGAGGACAGCCTCAGCAACCTAGTGACACTCTCAGCAACCTAGCGAGACCCTGTTCCAAAAACAAAAACAATAAAGCTGGACATGGTGGCGCACGCTTGTAATCCCAGTACTTGGGAGGCGAACAGGAGAATCTCAGGTTCGTGGCCAGCCTCAGCTACTTACAAGGTGAGGCCCTCCGCAACTTAGTGAAGCTCTGTTTCTAAATAAGAAATAAAATTAGACTGGGGGTGTAGCCCAGAGGTAAAAATGCCCCTGGGTTTAACCCCCCCACCCCACAAAACATAAAAAGGACTGAGGGTATAGCTCAGAAGTAGAATGCCGTGGGTTCAATCTCCAGTACAACAACAACAGAAGGTGAGCATATTATATTGGTGTTTAACCTTCCAGAGTTTTCCCTATGCATGTTGAATTTTTTTTTTTTCCCGAGGTACTGGAGATGGAACCTGGGGGCATTCTACCTCTGAGCTACACCCCCAGCCCTAGTTTTTATTCTTTATTTTGAAACAAGGTCTCACTAAGTTGAGGAGGGCCTCACTAGGTAGCTGAGGCTGGCCTATTTTTTATTCTTTATTTTGAAACAGGGTCTCAGTAAGTTATGGAGGGCCTCACTAAACAGCTGAGGCTGGCCACGAACCCAGATCCTCTAGTCTCAGCCTTCCAAATGCTGGGATTACAAGCGTGCGCCACCATGCCCGGCTTGCAGGTTGAAAATTATGTATGGAGCTACATAGGTCTTTGCAAAGATTGGCTCGTGCTTTCAAATTATTTCGTAAGCTGCCCACTCAACCACAACAGAAAGGCAACACAGGACACGTTGTGACTCTCTTTGATGGTCCGGGTGTGTTCGTGTTTGCATTAATCATCACTGCATAGTATTCCATCTCGTAGATGACACTCACGACCTTTCTCCCCTTCCCTCCCACAGTTGCACAGACACGCCGGTATTCCTAGCTAAGCCCTCAATTGGGTTTTTCACAGATTACGAAATTGGACCAGTTTATGAGGTAGAAATCTTGATTCTTTCTAGATCCTACCCCTACTTCTTTCCTTGTTTAAAAAAATCTTCAAGCCAGGCGTGGTGGTGCACACCTGTAATTCCAGTATTTGGGAGGCTGAGACAGGAAGATTGCAGGTTGAAGAGAGCTTCAAGAACTCAGTGAGATTCTTAGCAATTTAGCAAGACCCTGATTCAAAACAAAAAGATAAAAAAGAGCTGGGTGTGGTGGCACACGCTTGTAATCCCAGGAATGACTGAGATAGGAGGTTTGCAGGTTGGAGTACCACCTCAACAATTTAGTGAGATTCTTAGCAACTTAGACCCTGTTTCAAAACAAAAACAAACAAACAAGAAAAAGCTGGGCATGGTGGTACAGGATCACAGGTTCACAGCCAGCCTCAGCTACTTAGTGAGGCCCTCCGCAACTTAGTGAGACCCTGTTTCCAAATGAAAAATAAAAAATCAGACTGGGGGTGTAGCTCAGAGGTAGAATGCCCCTGGGTTCAATCCCCAGTACCGAAAAAGAAAAGGGTTAGTAAGGTATTTATTTCTTTAGAAGACTGTTAAACAGCCGGGCGTGGTGGCACACGCTTGTAATCCCAGCATTTTTTTTTTTTTTTTTTTTTTTTTGCAGTATTGGGGATTGAACCCAGGGGCACTCTACTTCGGAACTCCACCCCCAGCCCCTATTTTTTATTCTTTATTTTGAAACAGGGTCTCACTAAGCTGCGGAGAGCCTCACTAAGTAGCTGAGGCTGACCTCGAACCCAGATCCTCTGGTCTCAGCCTCCCTAGTACTGGGATTACAAGCGTGCGCCGCCACGCACCTGGCCAGGCTTCTTTTATTTATGTCCCTGTCCCCAAGAAAACCCACATCCATTCATCCCCATTTCCATACTCTTGAAAGTAAATCCCAGGAAGCCGGGCGTGGTGGCGCACGCTTGTAATCCCAGCATTCGGGAGGCTGAGACCAGAGGATCCGGGTTCGCGGCCAGCCTCAGCTACCTAGTGAGGTACTCCGCAACTTAGTGAGACCCTGTTTCAAAATAAAGAATAAAAAATAGGGCTGGGGGTGTAGCTTGGAGGTAGAATGCCCCTGAGTTCAAACCTCAGTACCGGAAAAAAAAAAAAAAAAAAAGAAAGCAAATCCCAGCCATCCCTCTCTGAGCCCCGAGCCCTTCTGATGAGTTGCCCTTCCTTTGGACAGATGGTGATCTCACTGCAGAACACCACGGCGGCCAGTCGCTACCTGCGCGTCCTCCCGCCGTCCACGCCTTACTTTGCTCTGGGATTGGGTGAGTTCGGAATAGCCGGTTTCTACACTGCTTCGAAATTACGCGCTGGGCCGGCTGCCAGTTACTGAGCCGCCTGGCCCTGGTGACCCCCATCCCGTACCCTCACGCTCAGCCGGCAGCCCCACCTCAGCATCCTCGTAGCTCCTCTCTCCCCCTGTCCTCCCTCCAGGCACCGGTCCTGCCTCCTCGTCACCCTTGATGTCATCCCTGTCCCCAACCACATCCGCCCCATGGCTCAGCTACGCACAGCCTCCCAGAGCCTCTAGTGTCAGCTCATGAAGAACAGCCCTGGTTATGAGCCGGGCGTAGTGACGCATACCCATAATCCCGTAGCTGGGAGGTTGAGACAGGAGGATCCAAGTTCGAGGCCAGCCTCAGCAACCTAGTGAGACTCTTTCAAAATAAAACAATAAAGCTGGGCACGGTGGCCCACGCTTGTAATTCCAGTACTTGGGAGGCTGATACAGGAGGATCTGGGTTCATAGCCAGCCTCAACTACTTAGTGAGGTCCTCTGCAACTTAGTGAGAGCCTGTTTCAAAATAAAGAATAAGCCGGGCGTGGTGTCGCACGCTTGTAATCCCAGCATTCAGGAGGCTGAGACCGGAGGATCCTGGTTCGCGGCCAGCCTTAGCTACTTAGTAAGGCACTCCGAAACTTAGTGAGACTCGGTTTCAAAATAAAGAATAAAAAATAGGACTGGGGGTATAGCTCGGAGGTAGAATGCCCCTGAGTTCAATCCCCAGTACTGCAAAAAAAGAAAGAATAAAAATAGGGCTGGGGCTGTAGCTCGGAGGAAAAATGCCCCTGGGTTCAATCCCCAGTACCTCAAAATAAATAAGTAAATTAATTAATTTAAAAACTAATTATTTCTTATTTATTTATATATTTTTTTGTGTGTGGAACTAGGGGCTGTTGCGGAAGGTCTCACTAAGTAGACCCGGATCCCCCGGTCTCAGCCTCCCAAGGACTGGCATGACAAGCGTGCACCACCATGCCTGGCTTTAAAAATATTAAATAGGGCTCAGGGGTGTTCTATCCCAGCAACAGACACACACACACACACACACACGCACACACACAAGAACCCTGGTCCTGTCACTCCTGCTGAGAACTCTCCAAGGCCTCTCTGCTGCCACAAAAGAAATTCTGCGCCACAGGCCAGACATAGCTCCCGCTAACTGTTCTAGGAGGACCCCGACCCTGGTCCCCTTGGGCCCAGATGCGCTTACCTGCAGCCCCTGCCCTGGAACGCTGTCCCTGGGCAGCACCTCCTGCTGGGTGTCCATCACCTGGCCCCGGCCCGCCCCGTGGGTGGCGGCTCCCGCTCCTCATTGGCGGCTTTGATCCCCACAGGGATGTTCCCAGGAAATGGTGGAATGGTGGCCCCTGGGATGACCTGCCAGTACACGGTCCAGTTTATTCCTGACTGTCTTGGGGATTTCGATGACTTCATTCTGGTGGAGACTCAGGCGGTGCACACGCTTCTGATCCCGCTGCAGGCCCGGAGGGCGCCCCCAGTGCTGACCTGTGAGCGGGCGCTGCACTTCCCCTGGAGTCAGTCAGCGCCAGGGGGGCTCTTGTGGGACGGGGCTTCGGGGTCCTGGGGAGGAGCCCGCAGCAGAGTCGGTGGAGTTGATTGCTCGCGTGGGTGAGAGGTTGACTCTGCAGGGGGAGGAGCCCCCCAGTCCAGGTGTAGCGGGGTTGGGAGCACCTGGAGGGGCTGGCTCCCCCAAGACAAGGAAGGATACCCGAGTACTTCGAGGAGCCCTCGGTGGCCCTGGGGTGGGCTCCCTCAGGAGCTTCTTCAGCAGGGTGCAGGTGGAAGTGGGGGCGCCGAGCTCCTCCCTTCTGCGCAAGCCCCTGCAGGGTGGCGCTGGCAGAAGCCTGGGTCCACAGTGGCTGCCCCCTGGCACTACGGCCGTGTGGTCCGGCATCAGCCAGGGCAGAGCCCGAGTGGCACAGGCTCAGGGCGCGTCCCCTCCATCTTCTCCGCTGGGGGTGCTGGACTGTCCCCCCCCCCCCCCCGGGTCCTTGGCCGCTGCCCTGAGCTCTGGCAGGACCTCAGGTCAACAGGGACGGCGGGGCCCGCCCAGAGTGGGTCTCTCGTGTTTTCCTGTGGCCGCAGTGTCTCCGGTGCTGGACTGTGGCTACTGCCTCATTGGGGGAGTAAAGATGACCAGGTTCATCTGCAAAAACGTGGGCTTCAGCGTTGGCAAATTCTGCATCATGCCCAAGAAGAGCTGGCCGCCACCCAGTTTCAGGGTGAGTGATCACAGATTGCTACCTGGAGAAAAAGCCAATCCATCAGAGGAGATACCTCCCCCCCGCCCACCGCCAGGGAGCTGCCACGTTGCACCCACCATTGTGTGTGTGTGTGTGTGTGTGTGTGTGTGTGTGTGTGTGTGTGTGTGTGGTACTGGGGATTGAACTCAGGGGCATTCTACCTCCAAGCTATACCCCCAGCCCTATTTTTTTTTTTTTTTCAGTACTGGGGAATGAACTCAGGGGCATTCTACCTCTGAGCTATACCCCCAGCCCTATTTTTATTTTTTATTTTGAAACTGGGTCTCACTAAGTTGCAGAGGGCCTCACTAGGTAGCTGAGGCTGGCCGCGAACCCGGATCCTCCGGTCTCAGCTTCTCGAATACTGGGATTACAAGCGTGCGCCACCATGCCCGGCATTGCACCTGCCATTGGAAGCATGCAAAAGCAGTATGGTGTGGCCTTGCTATCCACCTGCCGTGGCTGAGTAAGGACAAATGTGCAGAGAGCAGGGCTGTAATTCTTGTTGCCCACCCAGCGCCTGCAGGACGGTGGCAAACAGTCTCACCTGCCCTATTCTTCAAGGTCTGGTGCAAACGTCATTACATTCTCTCCATCCGTCATTATTGTAGCCAATACCGGGAGATATCAGAGGCTCCAGATGCGCAGCATTTTGACTAAATTCTACCACTAGTCTTTATTTGGCACAGTGCTTAAAAACATGTTTGAGAGCTGGACGTGGCGGCACACACTTGTAATCCCAGTGCTTGGGAGGCTGAGACAGGAGGATCGCAGGTTCACCGCCAGCCTCAGGTACTTAGTGAGGCCCTCTGCAACTTACAGAGACCCTGTTTCAAAAATAAATAATAAAAAATAGGGCTTGGCGCCGGGTGTGGTGGCACGAGCTTGTAATCCCAGTACTTGGGAGGCTGAGACTGGAGGATCCAGGTTCGCAGCCAGCCTCAGCTACTTAGTGAGGCCCTCGGCAACTTAGCGAGACCCTGTTTCAAAATAAAGAATAAAAAATAGGGCTGGGGGTGTAGCTTGGAGGTAGAATGCCCCTGGGTTCCATCCCCAGTACCACACACACACACAAAAAAAAAAAATTTGAGCCAACCTTTCAAAATGAGATTTCACATAAACATCAGCATTTCCAGTCTCTGTAAAATGGGAAGATATGCAGCTCTGGGCCAGGATTCACTGTTACCCTGTCAGCCGGGGCTGGGAGGCAGGGGCTGTACAGTCCGTCCCTGGCCTGGCCCCACCATCGCCCAGACAGCCCAGGCTGGCACCGGGGTTCCTCGTGTGCACGCTGGGATTTATGTCATAGAAGGTCGATTTCTCTGAACGTCGATGTCCAAAAGACGTGTGATAGATCCAGGGGACCACACCTTCCAAGAAACACATTCCACCCATTTCTGTGACCTGTCGGGGTCTGATGGGTACGGGATTGTGTCCCTGGCACGTTCAGTGGCTTCTCGTGTAGGCTGCAGCTCTGCCAAAAAGACAGGAGCCACCCTCCCGACTCAGGAGCTTATCCTGGGGGTGGGGCGGGGGTGGAGGCAGACCCCCAGGCTGGCACCTCCAACCCAGGGTGCTGAAGCCGACAAAGCACTGCCCGCTTTGGAAGAAGCTGCCCACTCACCTCCTGACCGTGTCCCCGGTGCCTGGCTCGGTTTCCTTTCGAGGAGCCAGCTCTGTAGAGATGCTCCGTGACTTACTCAGCGCCTTGCCGGGTACCAGGTGTCTGGGGAAGGCCGCGTAAATGCAGGCTGTGGGGCGGGGGGGCCCTGGCTCGTCACTGACCGCCTGGCACCTGGTGAGCCTCTAAGAGCCGTCAGGTGGCCACACGGATGTCTGGAGGAGAGAAGTTGGTCGTCCAAGCACTGGAGCTGGGAGTCCTCCCCACACCTCTGTGCAGTCTTCTGCTTTCCTTGAAGGCGGTCGCCATCTCTGGGCTTGTGGAGCAGCCTCCGTTTGGAGTCATGCCGTCGGTGTTCGAGCTGGCCCCCGGCATCGCCATACTGCTGGAGGTAGGTCACTAGACACTGGGACACCCTCCTCCTCAAGGATGTCACGGCTTTCCCCAGCTGCCCCACTGCCACCCCAGGCCCCGCCCACTGCCACCCAGGCACCGCCCACTGCCGCCCCAGGCCCCGCCCACTGCCGCCCCAGGCCCCGCCCACTGCCACCCTAGGTCCCGTCCGGCCTTAGCAGGTTCTGGGTCGGTGCACTTCCCTGCATCCTGTAGGGTAATGTTGTTTGACTGTCTCTCGAGAAGCAAATGCAAACAGATCCCTGAACTCTGCTCGTCTACACTGCTGGCTTGGGAGTTGCTAGCATCTAAACTGCCTCCAGCATCTCCACTAGGTTCTTTTTTTTTTTTTTGCGGTACTGGGGATTGAACTCAGGGGCATTCTACCTCGGAGCTATAGCCCCAGCCCTACTTTTTAGTCTTTATTTTGAAACAGGGTCTCACTAAGTTGCAGAGTGCCTCACTAGGTAGCTGAGGCTGGCTGCGAACCTGGATCCTCCTGTCTCAGCCTCCAGAATGCTGGGATTACAAGCGTGTGCCACCACGCCCGGCTTTCCACCAGGTTCATGAGTCTTCTTGGAGCCCCAACCCCAATCCCACTACCGCCACCTGGTACCTGGGTGGCCAGGGCAACCTTGGTCTTGCTCTCATGCCTGCCTTGGGCCGTCTCTGAGCCTCCTCGGGCGCTCCCAGAGTTCTGGTCTCCTGGCCCTGGCCCCTCTGTCTCAGCACACCTGCTTGCCAGCTCCCAGAAGTGCTTGTGAGAAATGGTGCTGCTGGTGGTGCAAGCCTGTAATCCCGGTACTTGGGAGGCTGAGAACGGAGGATCCGGGTTCTTGGCCAGCCTCAGCTACTTAGTGAGGCCCTCTGCAACTTAGTGAGACCTTGTTTCAAAATAAAGAACAAGCCGGGCGTGGTGGCGCACGCTTGTAATCCCAGCATTCGGGAGGCTGAGACCTGAGACCGGAGGATCCGGGTTCGCGGCCAGCCTCAGCTACCTAAGTGAGGCACTCCGCAACTTAGTGAGACCCGGTTTCAAAATAAAGAATAAAAAAATAGGGCTGGGGGTATAGCTCAGAGGTAGAATGCCCCTGAGTTCAACCCCCAGTACCGCAAAAAAATAAAAAAAAATAAAATAAAAAAATAAAGAACAAAAAATAGGGCTGGGGGTGTAGCTCGGAGGTAGAATGCCCCTGGGTTCAATCCCCAGTACCAAAAACAACAATAACAACAACAAAACAACCGTTCTTCAGGGGTGGTCCTCATTTTTCTAGGAATGAGCTCACATGGGCAAAACCTCTGGGCGTGGGGATAAGGTGGGGGGAGGCGGGGAGCAAAGAGGGGTGCGTGTCTGAGAGAAGGGAGGTGGGCTCGGGAGCCGCTGGCTGGGGGGACAGGACACCTGCTCTCTCCCAGGTCTTGTTCCTCCCCATGACCGTTGGCAGGATGGAGCAGACCTTCATCATCGTGTGTGACAACTGTCAGACAAAGGAGCTGGTGATCCAAGGTGGGTGCTCCCAGCCAGGCCTCGCCCAGCCAGTGCCGGCGCCACACTGGGGGTGCCGAGGCCTCCAGCCCCTCAAGGAGGGCCGGATGGGAAGCGGGGGTGACATTTCCATTGTTTTCCTTTGAACACTCACTTGGACCTCCATTGTGAAGTCGGTGACACACGCAGACCAGCAGAGGCACCTCGCCTCTAGGTTCCTGGGAGGTGGGAAGGGGCATCCTGCTGAGTTGCCCCAAACTGCCCTCCCTCCCTCCCCCTCTTCCTTTCCTTCCATTTGTACATCCAGTTTAATTCGGCAGGCATTAATTGAGCACCTACTGCATGCAAAGCTTCTCAAAACCACCACCTTTTTGGTCGTTGAAGAAGCAAGGTCATGAATACGGCCCGAGTGTGGGTGGCGGCCCAGGTTCTAAGGGCGGCCTTTGGTCAGGGAGTCCTGACTTCAGCTCGGTTAAGCTTTGCTGACCTCAGCACCCTGCTTCATCAGGAAGTGGGCAGCTGATTGCTTTGGATCTGATCTATATTTCTGGTGAAAAAAGTCAACCAGAACCCGGAGAGCTCACAGACCTGACAGCCCAGTACTTCATACGCTTTGAGCCTGAAAACGTTCAGTCCACATCGAAGAAGCAGCTGATTATCCGAAACGCTACGTGAGTGCCCGGCGCAGGCTCCCATGGTGCCCCTTCCTCTTCCCCCCAGGCCCTGAGTCCCCAGCGAGGCGGGGGCCTTCTTCCAAGGGCCAGAGAGGCTTCAGAGCTCCGAATGGGTCCAGATTGGATGGAAGGTTCCAGATTTACACTGGCCATCGTGGTAGCCACTAGACACGAGCAGCTTTTAGACGTAAATCAATTAAAATGAACCAAAAAAGAACGGGGAAGCCGGGTGTGGTGGCACACCTTTGTAATCCCAGTGCTTGGGAGGCTGAGACAGGAGGATGGCAGGTTTGAGGCCAGCCTCAGCAACTTAGCAAAATTCTCAGCAACCTAGCAAGGCTCCGTTTCAAAATAAAAATAAAAAGGTCTGGAGGGTGTAGCGCGGAGGTAGAAGGCCCCTGGGTTCAATCCCCATACCACACACATGCATACACACAATTTTTTTTTTTTTCAGTACTGGGGATTGAACCCAGGGGCCTTCTACCTCCGAGCTATACCCCTAGTCCTATTTTTTTTTTCTTTATTTTGAAACAGGGCCTCACTAAGTAGCTGAGGCTGGCCGCAAACCGGGATCCTCCGGTCTCAGCATCCCAAGTACTGGGATTACAAGCGTGCGCCACCACGCCCGGCTCATACACACAAATCTAACTAAAATTTCAAACACCTGCCCAATGACACTGACCACACCTCAAGTGCTCAGTAGCCATCTGTAGCGAGTGGTCAGCATACTGGACAGCAGATGCCCGGCTCTCCACGGCTGTAGGAAGCTCAGCTGCACCACACCACACTCCTCTAAGTCACCTCGGACCATCCGGAGCCAGGAATGGGGAGGAATGGAGGGCCTTCCAGAGAGGTCCTGCTGGGCCCATGCCGGGGAAGCCATCCAGGTCTCAGGGGTGTGGACAGCCCGGGTCTGTGGGCCATTCACTTCCTGACCAGTCCACCATTCCCCCAGGACCGACCTCAGGGAGCCCCAGGAGGCACCTGGCTGCCCACCCCCCCACCCCCCGACAGCTACCTGTCGGCTATGCTCCTGTTGGCAGCTAAGGGGTGCCCACCTCTCAGGCCATAGCTGTCCTGGGAGGCCAGAGCTCGAGGCAGAGGCGGGTGGTTATGGATGGCAAACCGTGCAAACTTTGACATGGAAGTTTCCTGATGGGGCGCCCGGACCCCTGCCTGCAGTTTCACGGTAGAATGTGATTTCCCCTGGTCACTGTGGCTCCAGCCATGGCTGGGAAGAGGGCCTCTCTTGCATAGTCCTCGTTTGGACACCTGCTGCTGTTGTCCAGGTCCCCCTGGGCCCCTCCACGGGGACGTGCTCGGAGCCCCACCCCGCCACTTCCTATGGCCGGCTCTTTTCCTGCTTGCTCCAGAAGCAGGGCAGGCCAGGCGTGGAGTGGGGAGACCTGGTCCCGGGGAGGGGGGGGGGCTGCTGCCCACTGCGACGGTGCCCCTCCCCCCAGGCACGTGGAGCTGGCCTTTCACTGGCAGATCACCAAGCCCAACCTGAAGCCCATGATGCCGGGGGAGACCTACAGCTTGGACGACATCAAGTACTACCCAGACACGGAGACCGCCTTCTCCATCACGCCCGAGAAGGGGGTCCTGGGCCCCCACGCAGACCACGAGTTCACCCTGAGCTTTTCTCCCTATGAGGTTAAAGCGGCCGTCACGTGATCGTGTGCTGGGATCTTGCCCCTCTGCCCCGTGTTCCTTTTTCTTTTGGTGGTGGTGGTCCTGGGGAATCGAACCTGGGGCTTCATGCACGCTAGGCAGCCCCTGCTCATGTTTCCTGATGACAAAAGAGCCACAGCTAGGTCTGAAGAGGGACTGGGCATCCCGCCGAAGCTCACGGTAGTGTGGCTGGAGCGGGTGCCGGCGAGCAGGGAGAAGCAGCTGGTTTTGCCTGGTCCTGACTCCAACACACCGCATCTGTTAACTTGTCCCTGGACAAGCTCTGCACCCATCCCACAGCAGCCCCTGGAGATGGCCAGGTGCAGAATTTCAGGGCCTGCCGGGGGCCCCCATTGGCAATCTAGGACCCAGATGAGCGGGGCTGCCTCTGGAGCCAGCACGTGCTGCCCTCTGCCTGACACTGACACAGAGGGCCCCGCCCAGGGCCGATGACAGCCTCTGGGGGGCCCTTCCTCCGGGTCCCCAGGCCCGGCCGCCGAGGCATGCTCCTGAGTCACAGCTCCTGTCCTGGCAGCTGCCCGCTCTCCCTAGCACGGGCCAGGGTGTCAGGGGAGCAGCGCTGGGTCTTGCGGAGGGGCCTTCTGGTGGCCGTGCTCGGGGCAGGCGACACTCTCGCCACGGCTGTAGTGCAGGCGTGTCATCAGGGTGCTGTGCTTGTCTTGCAGCTGAAGACGTTCCACAGCGTGCTGCACATGGTTCTGGAAGGAATCCCCGAGCCCTTGAGGTGAGCAGGGCCCGGGCCCGGGTAGAGGCAGGCGGCTGTCCCCTGGGGATGGTGCCCGGCAGGGGTGGGCGAACTACCGGACCCCGGCAGGTGTGGGGGCTGGGAGCACTGTGGCCTTGCCCTGGCCACCCAGCCAGGGGTGCGTTCAGGAGGTGGGGAGCAGAGCTCGCTGGACTTGCCCCGGGAGAACCTTGGGGCTGTGCCCAGGCTCCCTGCCGCCGTAGGCAGCAGAGCTGGTGCGCTGGGTGCCGAGGTGGCGCTGGGTCTCTGGATCGCAGGCCTGGAGCAGCTGCGGTCCCGTCCCTGGGGCCTCGGGGCAGAGGCCCGTCCCAGCCTTGAGCTGTCCTGCTGTCCTAGCAGAGTAATCCGTCAATCTCCTGAGCTTTGATTGCGTGTCTGATCTTAGGACTGCTAGGAGCTGTGGGCCAGGGAGGTTTTTTTGTTGGTGGTGGTTTTTTTTTTTTTTTTTTGCGGTACTGGGGATTGAACCCAGGGGCATTCTACCTCCGAGCTACACCTTCAGCCCTATTTTTCATTCTTTATTTTGAAACAGGGTCTCACTAAGTTGCAGAGAGCCTCACCAGGTAGCTGAGGCTGGCCGCAAACCTGGATCCTCCTGTCTCAGCCTCCCAAATGCTGGGATTACAAGCGTGTGCCACCACGCCTGGCTTAGGGAGCTTATTTATTTATTTATTTATTTATTTATTTATAAGACCAAAGATGCGAGATGGGGAGGGGGCACGCACGGGGACAGCTCCCGGGGGCGTCTGTGTTCAGTCCAGAGGTGAAGAGCCTGGGGGAGTACTCCTACTCGGCGGAGGACGTGATTGTCCTGGAGATCGAGGTGAAGGGCTCGGCGGAGCCCTTCCGGGTGCTCCTGGAACCCTACGCCCTCATCATCCCGGGGGAGAACTACGTGGGCATCAACGTGAAGAAAGACTTTAAGGCGAGTCGTCACCCGCGCCCTGCCCAGGCTGGCTGGCGTGGGGGACACGCGGGCGAGAGCCCAGGAAGGTCAGAGCAGGGGTGGCCAGCGCGTGGAGCCCGCGGCCGTTCCTGGGGTCCCCGAGCCCGACGTGGCTCCCACAGACGCCTGGCCCCACCTAGACTCTCTGATCTTACGAACCTTCCAGAATCTTCCGAAGTCAGGGCGGTGGGACACCCCCCGCCCACCGGGGTCACAGGTCACGGGCAGGACGTGGCACCCACCTGTCTGCAGCGTGGAGGAAGGGTGCCGTTGGTTTGGGAGCCCGCAGCCCCGCAGTCCTCAGTGGACACAGGTTTGGCAGGAGAGGGCGGCCCGGGGCAGCCTTGATTGGCGCGTGTCTTTCAGATGTGGAATAACAACAAGATGGCCATCAGGTACTCGTGGAGGAAGATCAGCGACTGCCACATCATTGAGGTGGAACCCTGCGTGGGGACCATAGGTACCTGGGGGCCGCAGGCGGCCGGCTGAGGCTTCAGAGTTCAAGGGGCCTGCGGGGGGCCTGCGGTGCCCTACGCTCAGCTCCAGCTGAGGCCTGTGACTCTAGAAGGGAGTGAAAGCCAGACGCCTGTCATCCCAGTACTTGGGAGGCAGAGACAGGAGGATGGCAGGTTCGAGGCCAGCCTCAGCTACTTAGGGAGGCCCTCCGCAGCTTAGTGAGACATAAAGAATGAAACAGGGCTGGGGGGTATAGCTCAGAGGTAGAATGCCCCTGGGTTCAATCCCAAGTACTGCAAAAATAAATTAAATTAAATTGAATTGGGCTAGGCGTGTAGCTTGGAGGAAGGATGTCCCCGGGTTCAGCCCCAGTATAATATCTAAGCATAGACGGGAGCTCCCTGCTTTCTGCCCCACCTTGCCGTTCCCGTCTCCAGAGCCCAACGAGGTGGGGGATTTTGAGCTGAACTTTACCGGGGGCGCCCCGGGCCCAGCCAGCCAGGACCTGCTCTGTGAGATCCGCAACTCTCCCTCGCCGGTGGTCCTGCATGTCGAGGCCGCCTTTAAGGTGCTGGGAGGCTGGGGGGGCTGGCCGGCTGGCGGCCCGGTGGGGTGGGACACAGGGCCCGCTTGGTGACCGGTCCCTTGGTGCCTCAGGGGCCTGCCCTGGTCATCAGCGTACCAGCCCTGCAGTTCGGGCTGCTCCGCCTGAAAGAGCAGGCCAGCGACTCCATCCAGATCCGGAACGTGAGCCAGCTCCCGGCCGCCTGGCACCTGAGGGAGAGCCCGGTCTGCCTGCAGGAGCGGGGGGAGGAGGTAAGTCTGAGCCAGCGGCTGTGGCTCCCGGGCGGCACCTCCCCCTGGAAGCTTGGGCTGTGCTTGCCTGGTGACTGCTACCCTTCTCCCCTCACCAGGAAGCCCCTCTCCCCAGGATCTACCCCAACCCCGACTTAACAGGCGTTTCCCCTTCCTTTTTCTACCATCAGATGCAGAATGGGTCACGGGTTTCTTTCCCGTTACCGCAGCCAGGGTGGGGAAGAAAATGGGCAGCTGCTCCGGGCCAGGAAATGCCCAGGCTGCCTCTGCCCAAGGCCCCCCAGGGGTCCCAACTCCTGGGGATTGCGCCTCTGCAGTTCCGGTGACTGCCAGCAGGGGGCGCCCACCCCAAATCATCGAGATTCATTTGCCTTCCCTTAATTCTTTCTAGCTGAGGTCTGTCTCCCAGAGCCTTCTTTTTCTATGGGAGCGAGGCCTGAGCAGCCTCCAGTAAAAGCCAGCCCACCCCTCCCACCAGTGTATGAGGAGGGCAGGCAGAACCTCAGGCCCGTGCTGGGGACAGGGCAGCCTGGGGGGGTGAGGAAGGCAGAGTGAAGGCCAGGCCACAGGGCGCCTCCCAGCAGGCACAGCCCCTGCACTTCTTTTTTTTTTTTTTTTTTCAGGTTCTGGGTATTGAACCCAGGGCCATTCTACCTCCGAGCCACACCCCCAGTCCTATTTTTCATTCTTTATTTTGAAACAGGGTCTCACTAAGTTGTGGAGGGTCTCTCACTAAGTAGCTGAGGCTAGCCGTGAACCCGGATCCTCCTGTCTCAGCCTCCCAAGTCCTGGGATTACAAGCATGTGTGCCACCACGCCTGGCTTAGCCCCTGCACTTTATAGAGCTGGTTTGGTGGGAGGAAGAGACCAAAGAGGGGAAAGGTGCCCTCCTGTGACCTTTCAATGTCCGGTGACACCCTCCTAGGCAGTGAGACCCATCCCAGCCCCTCTTCTCGGCGGGGACAGGAAGATGGGAATGTAGAGAGCCCTCCACAGGCAGGGACACTTCTCTTTTTAAGGTCTTTACCTTTCTTCCCCTTTGCCTTTGTCTGGGTGCCTTGGTATGGGGAAAGAGACAGACCAAGGTGTGTGTGTGTGTGTGTGTGTGTATCTAGTCCTGTAGGGGACCGGGGACAGAGAAGGACCATGAGGGTATGAAGGTGTAGGGTGTGGTGGCATATACCTGTAATCCCAGTGCTTGGGAGGCTGAGACAGGAGGATTGCAGGTTCAAGGACAGCCTCAGCAAGTGGTGAGACTCTCATCAACCTAACAAGACCCTGTTTCAAAATAAAAAATAGGGCTGGGGGTGTAGCTCAGAGGTAGAATGCCCCTGGGTTCAATCCCCAGTACTATAAACACACATACACACACAAAAATGGTATGAAGGAGAAATGTTTCTGAGTGACAGTTTCTCTCTTCCCCTAATCCAGTGACCTGATGGCTGTCTTCTTTGAAGCTGTCAGGGTCCCAACCCAGGCCTGCTCAGAGGCTGGAGCCTCCACCTGCCTACCGGCTCTCCCCACCCCCTGGGGGCGCCTCCTTCGGCCTCTGGGCTCTGGGCCAGGGCGTGGGCACCTCTGTCTTGTGTATTCCTTTACCTGGAGGCTCACCTGTTACCCTCTTAGCCTCGATCTTGCGCCCGCCGTCCCTCTCCTGGCCCCCAGAGGGCGCTGTGAGAACCAGGGGCGGCTGGGGGAGGGGGCGATCCCGGTGGGCGTGGTCACCTGGCCTCCCACCAATCCCAGCTGTGCTCATCTGCATCTTCCGGGTTGCATCAGGTGTCTCCCTTCGACATTGAGCCGTGTAGTGGTCATCTTCATCCTCTGGGGGAGTGCAGGGTGACCGTCACCTTGGAGGCCGTGCACTGCCAAAGTCTGCAGACCGTTCTGGAGCTGGAAGTGGAAAAGGGGACCTGGAGGTACGCGGGGGGCTGGGGGCTGGGGCTGGGGCGGGGTACGGGAGACTGGGCATGTCCACAGTCCACTCACGTGGGGCATGCGCAGGATGGCTTCATCTCGAGGGCGTTTCTGCATTGAAAACGATGGGACACCAAATCAAGGTGACCATTACCCAGAGGTAATTCACTGGCCACATTATGGGGTGCACCTTTCTAAGGTGCGTGAGCTAAAGGGATGCAAATTAGTAGGACTGCCTTCAAAATCACATTACCACAACCTCCTAAGGTGAGATGGCCCAGCTAGCAACCGGAAACCCCAAAGTTCACCAACAGGGCACACATTCAGCACACAGGCAAATCCCGACATTTTTAATGTGCGAATGCCATTGTATTCTGGGAGGAATGCACCGGGGGTTTTGAAGGCAGTAATGCTCCTTTTCACACTTCCTCTTCTTCATCCCCTCCTTTCTTTCTAGTGGAAAATTTCTCACATGTGTAAAAAGAGAGGAGAGTATTAAAAAGTCGCTATGAAACCATCACCGGCCCTCAGTGAGGATCACCTCCCTGTTGATACTCACTCTCCTTCCCCTCCTCCCCTTGCAAGTAAAACATTTTCTTAAGGTGACTGGCGGCAATATTGTGTTTCTGAAGCTCCGTGGGGCTATACCTAGGTGTTCTTTTTACTATTATTATTTAAACTGCAGATTTAGTTAAGCTGTATATATGTCTCACTCATTTCTGCATTTTTTTTTTTAATACTGGGTTTGAACCCAGGGGCATTCTACCTCTAAGAGATACCCTCAGCCCCTTTTTATGTTTTTATTTTGAAACAAGGTCTTGTTAGGTTGCTGAGGGTCTCGCTAAGTTTCTGAGGCTGGCTGCAGACCTGTGATCCTCCTGTCTCAGCCTCCCAGGTACTGGGATGACAGGTGTGAGTGTCCACACCCATCTCTGAGCATCTTTTCGTGCATTTATAGGATGTTCGTGTCAATTTTGGAGAAATGCCTATTGAGATGTGCTGCCTTTTTTAAAAATTAGGATTATCTTTTTATTACTGAGTTGTAAGCATTCTTTATATGTTCTAGATATAAGTCTCTTATTAGATATAGGATGTTCAAATGTTTTTATCCATGGTGAGGATTAGCTTTTCCCTTTCTTGATGATATTCTTTGGAGTACAAAAATGTTTAATTTTGATGAAGTCCAATTTAAGTCCTATTTTCTCCTCTTTTGGTGTCAAATCTAAGAAACTATTGGCTAATCTAAATTCACAAATACCCTTTTATTTAGATTTAGCTCTTACATTTAGGTCTCTGATCCACTTTGAGCTAATTTTTGTGTGTGGCAAGAATAAATGGGGTCCAGTTTCTCACTAAGTTGCAGAGTGCCTCACTAGGTAGCTGAGGCTGGCTGCGAACCCGGATCCTCCGGTCTCAGCCTCACAAATGCCAGGATTACAAGCATGCGCCACCACTCCCATCTTCCAGCACCATTTCTTTTTTTTTTTTTTTTTTTTTTTTTTTTTTTTTGCGGTACTGGGGATTGAACTCAGGGGCATTCTACCTCCGAGCTACACCCCCAGTCCTAGTTTTTATTCTTCATTTTGAAACCGAGTCTCACTAAGTTGCGGAGTGCCTCACTAGGTAGCTGAGGCTGGCCACGAACCCGGATCCTCCAGTCTCAGCCTCCCGAATGCTGGGATTACAAGCGTGTGCCACCACGCCTGGCTTCCAGCACCATTTCTTAAAAAGACTATTCATTGAATTGTTTTGGCACCCTTATCACATGTCAATTGTCAAATATCAGGTAAGTGTGAGGGTTTATTTATGGACTCTCAGTTCTGTTCCATGGATCTATATGTCTATCTTTATCCCAGTATCACAATGTAGATTGCTGTGGCTTCATAGTAAGTTTGAAAATCAGGAAATAGGAATTCTTCAATGTTTTCTTTTTCAGGATTGTTTTAACTTTCCTGGGTCCTTTGGATTTCCATATAAATCTTGAGAAATTTCTGTACTAATTGGCCTGCCGGTTGCTGCAGAAAGCCAGTTGGGGTTTAGACAAGGGAGTGTACATAGTCGGGCGTGGTGGTGCACACCTATAATCCCAGTATTTGGGAGGCTGAGACTGGAGGATCCAGGTTCGAGGCCAGCCTCAGCTACTGAGTGAGGCCCTCCGCAACTTAGTGAGCCCCTGTTTCAAAATAAGGAATAAAAATAGGGCTGAGTGTATAGCTTGGAGGTAGAATGTCCCTGGGTTCAATTCCCAGTACCCCCCCCAAACACACACACACACACACACACACACACAAAAGGAAAGAAAAGAGAGAGAGAGAGAGAGAGAGAGAGAGAGAGAGAGAGAGAGAGAGAGAGGAGTGTGCTGCATGTGTGGTGGATTCATTTGGGGAAAATTGTTGTCTTGTCAATATCATCTTATCCACGAGCATGAAATGTCTTTCCATTTACTTGGTTGTTGTTTTTTTTTCCATTTCTTTCAAGGATGTTTTGTTGTTTTCGGTGTATAAGTCTTGTGCTTCCTTTATTAGATTATTCCTAAGTATTTTATTCGTTTAGATGCTTTTGGAAATAGAACTGTTCTCAATTTCATTTTTTCTGATTGCTAATTTCTAGGGTATTGAAATACAAATATTTTTGTATTTGGTCATGTGTCCTGCAGCCATGCTGACCTCATTTACTATTTCTAATAGTTTGTTTATTATTATTTTTTGGGGGGGGGTACTGGGGATTGAACTCAGGGGCATTCTATCTCCAAGCTATACCCCCAGCCCTATTTTTCATTCTTTATTTTGAAACAGGGTCTCACTAAGTTGCGGGGGGCCTCACTAGGTAGCTGAGGCTGGCCGCCAACCGGGATCCTCCAGTCTCAGCCTCCCAAATGCTGGGATTACAAGCATGGGCCACCACGCCCAGTTTACTATTTCTAATAGTTTCTGAGGAGAAACAAAACAAGAATATATTTACTAAAAAGTCTACCGAGAGGAACTGGCTTGCCCGACGGTGGCTGGGTGGGCAGTCTGGATCCACAGGGCGGGTCTTCAGGAAGGGTAGCCAAGCTGCTTTGCGCCCATGGACTGTCTCTTTCTGGGTGACTCTGTTTCTACTGATGGACTTAGCCCCATCCGCACTACCCACGCTGATCTCCTTGGCTTACCCTCGGCTGACTGTGAACCTACAGGAAAAGACCTCCAGCCATCCCAACACGGAGAGCTCTTGCCCTTAACACAGGAAAAAGTTGGATGAACCGAAAACACGACTTTTCTTAGACCTAAGAACTGAGGTCACAGGAGAGATACACCCACCCACCACCACCAAACCTGGAGAGACAGGCAAATACAGAACACAGATCAGCTGACCCAAAGCAGAAGCTACCAGACGCAGTTTTGGAAGGGGCATGTAAGCAGTAGCTTCAACAAGATCTGGAGGCTGAGCTAGAAAGTTTTGGGGGCTCACTCAGTTCTTTCTCATGTTAAAGACTGGAAAAGAATTTTTTTTTTTCTTGTTTGTCTGGAGGTGAGGCAGGGAGGCAAAATAACCATTCTGAAATATGCCCAGAAGAAATAAAAAATTAAGCCCAGAGTGGGCTGGGTATGTAGCTCAATGGTAGAGTGCTTACCTAGTGTATTTGAGGCCATGGATCCAATCCCCAGTCCTGCAAAAAACCATGAAATAAATGCAAGAAAGGCCAGTGAAATAAGGCCAGAGCCCTTGCCATACAATTTCTTTTGCACCTAAGCATTTCAGTGAGAAGCAATACACAGTACTGTGCGTACAAATGTGACTGATTTTCGTATATTCTTCTTGTGCCCCGTAATTCTGCTGAACTTAGGTCTAGAAGAGTTTTTTATATAGACTCCTCGGGGTTTTCTGCACTGACCAGCATGTCATCTATAAATAGGGACAGCTTTATTTCTTCCTTTCCGATCCGTTTGCCTGTTTCCTTGTGATCCAGCTACCTCCCTGTGTATGCCGAGGTTCAGGAACCCTACGTGTACCTCCAGACCAGCCAGGTGGAGGTCAGCAAGCTCTACCTGGGCGTGCCTACAAAGTCCACCGTCGTGCTCGTCAACGGCACCCTGCTGCCCACCAGGTTCCACTGGGGCAAGGTCAGTGCACCTGCACCTCGGGGCGGCCGTCTGCAGCCCTCAGCCACAGGGGACCCCCGGGGCCCCCAACTCCCTCCCTCCCGTGGCCTGGCCCCACTTCCAGTGCCCAGGAAAGCTTGACTCCCCGGAGCAGCAGTACATGTGCTCTTGCTTCTCGTGGCCCTGCCGGTAGAGAATTCCAGTTCCTGCCCAAGGCGTTTCCGGGGAACCCCGCTGCAGCCTCCCAACCAACATGGCCTGCGGCTCTTCCTCACAGCTGCTGGGCGTCCAGCCGAGGCACCGGCCCTGCGGCTGAGTTCAGTGGGAGACAGGGCCACATCCGTGCACCTCAGGGCAGCTGCCTTTGCCCCTCCTTGCTCTGGGTCTCCTAACAGGTGGCCACGATGTCCAGGGCCGGGGAGGAGAGAAGGGACCTGTGTCTTACCCCAGAAGTGAGGCCCGGCCCTGTCTGTCTGGGGCCTCTGCTGAGCGTTGTGTCTGGACCCTGGTCTCTTCTGGGAGCCCCACAAGACGACAGGCCTGCCTCTGTGTCCCCCAGCTCCTAGGGCACCAAGCAGACCTCTGCACAGTGACCGTCTGCCCCAAACGTGACCTGCTGGGCCCCGGCGAGGAACGCCAGCTCACCTTGGAGTTGACGGCTCATACCCAGGTGGGTGCAGCGGCCTGGGGGCTGGGCGCCGGGGGAGGTCCTGCCGCCGACCCCACTCCTGGTCCTCGTGGGTGGGGGAGGGGCTGGCTTCTTGCACTTCAGTGTCGGGTCCCCGTTCAAGATGAGCCTGCTCTCTGGGGACACGGGGTCTGAGGGCCCGGAGCAGGCCTGGCTGTGTCCCCGAGACCCGCTGGCCACTTCCACCAGTGTTTAGCTTTTTCCGGTCCAATCTCTGTGACCACAGGGGCCCAGATTTCCAATTTCCCCAGAGCCCCGGGGAGAGCTGCTGCTCAAAACCAACATGGTGCTGAAGGCTTGGGGGGGGGGCTGACAGGGCCCAGGGTCCTCCCCGAGAATGGCCCAGAGGGAGGCCACACACGCGGACATCTGGGGCACACTCAGACAGCCAGGAACCCTGGAGAAGGGCCCAGGCCCCTGGGGCCGGATGGGGCCAAGCGGCTGGGCTTCCTGGAGACAATGGGGCCCGGTCATACTCTGAGAGGAACCTGGGTGGAGGTCGAACTCGGCCTTTGCGCCAAGCTACCCACAGAAACCACCTCTGCTGCGGAAGACCGTTTGTGCCGTCATCTGAGGCCCCGGCCCTGGGTCCGACCCTTGGCTGACCTTTCTTGTAGGAAGAGCTGACCGATCTGATCCTCCCTTGTTATGTGTCGGGCATGGAGAAGCCTCTGGCCCTGCGCATCTCTGGGAAGCCCCAGGGGCTGCAGGTGACCATCGCCCTGTCCACGGAAGGCTCTAATGCCAGGTGAGCCAGGGCGGGACAGCGGCACCAGGACGGGGATTACACAGTGGCACCAGTCTGCTCCAGCCGACTTCTGCCGCGGGGTTGTGGTGGGACCCTCACCACCTCTGCAGGAGCAGACCTTTCACCCCGCCCCTGCCCTCTGTGTGACCTCTCCCCACACACTCCGAGGCCCAGTGTCTGGACAGGAGACGGCGGGGTCAGGGCTGCAGGCCCCTTGAGCTAACCCATACAAGGCTCAGCAACTAGGCGACACTCCCGTCTGTCGCCAGCCAGGGGCGGTTTGTGCAGAGTTTGCGGCCTGCCTCAGCACGATGGGCAGGCAGGAAGGGTGGGCCTGGGGGTCCACAGCTCTGTGAGGGGGGGGGCTTAAAGATGGGCCCAGGCTTCTGGGCAGTGCCTGCACCCCAGCCGGGAGCTCAGGGAGCGATTCCCAGGACGACGGGTAACCCAGTGCCCACGGGCACCGCGTAACGCTCTCAGCACAGAGCAGTGGCCGGCCCACCCGGAGGCACTCCACCTGGACTTCGGCTCGATGGTACCACTGAGGACCCGCGTGACGCACCAGCTGATCCTGACTAACCACTCTCCGATACAGACCTCTTTCGACCTCACGTTTGAGTACTTCGGGAGCCCCCCAGAAAGCCTGAGCAGAAAGGCCAGCCTGTGAGTCCTGTCGCGGTTTCCCAGGATGGACGTGGCTGGTGGAGCCCGCCTCGCTGGGCCTCCTCGTGGCTTAGGTGGCCAGAGGCTGGGTACTGTGAGAGGGGGGAACGGGTGGGGAGGAGCTGGCTGCTGTGGGGGAGGCCGAGGACGGCCCGTCCTGCTGACGTGGAAGGCTCGTGGATGCAGGTGAAGTCATGGAGGAGGAAGCTGGGGCAAAGAGCGGGGCGTGGTCAGGAGCGGGAGCGTCTCTGTGAGCCAGAGGAGAGAGGCCGGTGGATGACAGGTCAACAGAGCTTCTGTGGTCCTGGAGCACTGCCCACACGCACACACATGCACGCACACACATACATGTACACACACATCCATGCAGACACACAGACATACACGTGCATGCACGAGCACACATATACACATACAGTGCACACACATACACGCACACACACATACACACGTGTGTACACACGCACACGCACACACACACGCGCCTGCACAGTGCTGTATGTGTCAGAAGCAGCTGGCACCAGCTCAGAAGACGCACTTGTTAGACATTCAGACATTTTTACAGGGCTGTGACTTGAATATTTATACCACAGATATTGGCAAACAAAACAAAACAACAACAACAAAAACCCTATAAATCAGACGTTTCTTCCTGGAGAGGCAGTTTACCAGAACACCATTGTGTGTGACCTCTCATTGCCTCATCTCCTGAGGCCAGGGAGCCCAACTTAAAAAGCGCTGCCGAGCCGGGCGTGGTGGCGCACGCTTGTAATCCCAGCATCTGGGAGGCTGAGACCGAAGGATCCGGGTTCACGGCCAGCCTCAGCTACCTAGTGAGGCACTCCGCAACTTAGCAAGACCCTGTTTCAAAATAAAGAATAAAAAAATAGGGCTGGGGGTGTAGCTCGGAGGTAGAATGCCCCTGAGTTCAATCCCCAGTATCGCAAAAAAAAAAAAAAAAAAAAAAAAGCGCTGCCAAGCCAGCCACAGCAGTGCATGCCTGTGATCCCAGTACTTGGGAGGCTGAGACAGGAGGATCACAGGTTCGAGGACGGCCTCAGCACCTTAGTGAGACTCTCAGCAGCAACTCTCAGTGAGACCCTGTTTCAAAAAAATAAATAAATAAAATCAGGCTGGGGGTGTAGCTCAGAGGTGGAATGCCCCTCGGATCATGGTACGGGTGCAGTGGGCGAAAAAAACCAGAGAAGGAGGGGGGACAGAGGCGCCCGAGCAGCTCAGCCCCGGGAGGAGCAGGCCGGGCTACCTTCCTCGGCTGGGTGCGACGCTGGCGGCCACGGCACGGGGTTCAGAGCCTGGGGAGAGGCTCAGCTGTTTCGATGCTAATTTTTGACTCCCTCTGTAAAGCCCGGACATACCCCTTGCCCTGCTAAAGACGGCGAGGATCCGCGAGCGCCTGGCCAGGCGGGAGCAGCTGCGTAAGTGCCCCCCGGGGGGGGGAGTGGGCTGCGGGCCAGCAGCTGCCAAGAGGGGGACCAGGACCGGAGAACCCCTTCCCTGTGCCTTCCCTAGCAAGGTCCCCAAGATGGCCATCCTCTCCACCTGATGATCACCCTCCCTTGAGCGAGGCCATTCTCACGCTAGGGTCGAGGCTCATGCACGGCGCCTGGAATTTGATTTGGGGTGCATAATGGCTCATGACGGAGGGCTGCCACTGGGGGCTGGACTCTTAGAGGAAGGGGGGTTGGCCAGGCAGGGCGCTGAGCTGCTGGCCCCGGAGCTGACTTCATGGCCACCCAGAGGCGGGGGGGGGTGGGGATGGCTTCTCCGGGGTAGTGCTTTGCTAACACCAAAGGGCGAGGACCTCACCTGCCAACCCAGGCCCCGGAACCCCCTTCCTGATTGCCCCCGCAGATTTTGTGGAAAGCATGCTGTCTCACGGGAAAGGCGCCGCGTTCTTCCCCCACATCTCCCAGGGCGTGCTGGGGGCCTACCAGCAGCTGAGTGTTGACGTCACCGGCTGTGCCAACATGTGGGGGGAGTACTGGGACAACCTCGTCTGCACGGTAAGCGACAGAGGCGGGCACCTGGCCCTCCACCGCACCAAGCTCGCCAGCTTACACGATGGCATCTGCTGCAACCTCTGAATGGGGCCAAGATGGGTGAGGCGGGAGAGGAGCTCAGGAGTGGTAGAACCTTCTGCATTTTCCCCCATGGGGTGCAGGACAGGGGCCACGACAAGCAGAACAGAGAGGTCAGTAGGCTGCCTGGCTATGCCAGGACACGTGACCTGGATGGGGGCGTGGGGACTGGAGGGACAGTGACAGTCTGCAGAGCCACACCCTCGCCCAGCCGTCTGTGCAGTCCCTCGGTTACCCTGTGGTCCACCCACTCGGCGCACACTGCGCCCGGCTGGCTACGGGTTCCTGTGCGGCCCACGGTACTCTGGGGATACACCGATAAATGTGATAGCAGTGGCGCCAGCAAGGAGCTCCCAGCTTACCACGGAGGGGTGAAATGTGCAAGCGTCACCCTACACGACTTAGTTGTCGTGCAGAAGGTGTTTATAAAGCCCGGCGTGGTGGTGCATGCTTGTAATCCCAGTACTTGGGAGGCTGAGACAAGAGGACCGCAGGTTCAAGGCCAGCCTTGGTAACTTAGTGAAATCCTTCCTTTATTCCTTCCTCCCTTCCTTCCTTCCTTCCTTTCCTCCCTCCCTCCCTCTCTCCTTTCTTTCTCTTTCTCTTTCTTTTTTTGGTGAGATCCTGTTTCAAAATAAAAAGGGGTGAAGCTCAGTGGTAGACCTCTCCCCCTTTCCCCATTCAATCCCCATTACCAAAAAGAAGAAGAAGAGAAAGATTTTCATGAACTATTTAGTAAATTGAATAGGTTAATTAAAATAGCTATTTGCTTTAAATTGTTTGTATTATGTATAACAAATGGTTGCTTGGGAGCTCTTAAGTAACAGTGAAGGGGAAATTAAGCATTACACGTTGGCAGGGGGTTTGAATAGGCATTTCCAAGACAGATAAATCCAGATGGCCAATACACAGAAAGATTGTGCCACCAGCCAGGTGTGGTGGCGCATGCTTGTAATCCCAGCATTTGGGAGACTGAGACCAGAGGATCCGGGTTCACGGCCAGCCTCAGCTACCTAGTGAGGCACTCCGCAACTTAGGGAGACCCTGTTTCAAAATAAAGAATAAAAAATAGGACTGGGGGGTATAGCTCGGAGGTAGAATGCCCCTGGGTTCAATCCCCAGTACCACACACACACAAAAAGATGTGCCACCAGCACCAGTAATTACAGGAATGCAAAGTCAAATCATCATGAAACACTGGTTTCGTCATGTTAGCAAGGTTTAAGAGGTGCTGTGCAGGTGCTGGGGGACCAGGTGCACAGGTGGTAAGTGCCCCCCAGCCCTCAGGAGCACTGCGAGAGCGTGCTGCAGGCACACTGAAAGAGTTCCCAAGGAGAGAAGTAGATTTGTAGATTTTAAGTAGATTTTAATATTAGCATTTGAACCCAGGGGCATTCTACCTTTGAGCTACACCCCCAGCCCCATTTTATTTTTTATTTGGAAACAGGGTCTCGCTAGGTTGATGAGTCTCACTACTTGCTGAGGCTGTCCTCGAACCTGCGATCCTCCTGTCTCAGTCTCCCAAGTACTAGGATTACAAGCACGTGCCACCCACGCCTGGCTTGCATTGCTTATTTTAGAGGAGGGAGAAGGAAACAGTATCAAAACCCAGTATCAAATAGATAGATAGATAGATAGATAGATAGATAGATAGACAGACAGACAGACAGACGGTCAAAGAGGCCAGAGACCCCCAGGCTGGGAGACCCGTGCAGGCACAGGCTGGGAGAAAGCACAGAGACAGCAAGGGGGGGGGGCAGGTCTGTCTGGAGCCCAGCCGGGTCACACTGGGGGACCCTGAGCTGGTTGGACAAGCGGAGGCCTTGCCTAGTCAGGAGACGGTGGCAGCAGGATGGGTGACAGCGGGCTGGTGTGTTTGCAGGTGGGAGACCTGCCGCCAGCCGTCATCCCGGTGCACATGGCCGTGGTGGGCTGCCCCATCAGCTCCCGGCGCTCCACCCGCTGCGCGGCTGACCGCTCCCAGCCGGAGCCCATCATCAGGTGCTCCTCCCCGGCCTCAGCCTCTGCTTTCTGGTAGACCCCCACCCCCACCCCAAGCCACCTGGCCTCTGACTCGGCTGTCCGCCCAGCTCGTTAGCCTCCAGGTGTCCCAGGTCCATGAGGAGGCCTCAGGGGACATGGCCACCATGTTTGTATCTCTGAGGGCTTCTGGGGGAGGGGACAGGGGTAGCAAGTAGTCAGTGTGGCCCAAGGTCAGCGCCAGGCCAGATGAGCTGGGATCCGTCTGAGCAGTGTGGTCTGGGGGTCAGCGGCTGGATGGCCAGGGCAGTAAGCGGCCCCAGGTCTCGGTCCATCAGTCCCTGCACAGGGAAGGCCTCCAGCCCTGGTCGCGGTGTCCCCGAAGCCAGGACAAGACCTTGCTGTGTTTAATGTGGTCCCCCGCCTCCAGGTTCGGGACCCAGGTGTCGGGAGGAGACACAGTCACACGGACCCTCCGCCTGAACAACTCCAGCCCCTGCGGTGAGCCGCCCACAAGATCAGTGCGGGGTGCTGGGGTCGCTGGTGGCCATGGGCAGGACCCGGGAGCCCGGGGGGCCTGTGGTTTCTGGGTCTCTCAGTGTCACTGGGTCAGGGGTCTGTGTCACCAGGGTCAAAGCAGCCAGCAGGCAGATGGGCTGTGGAGCTGGTGGCACAGGAGCGAGGCCATGCTGGACACGGTGGCCCCTGGGACAGGCAGGGCTGCGGGCTGAGGCTGGGGCAGATGGGGCAGGTGCAGGCAGGACCTCAGGGGACTTCTGGGAGATAAAGTGGGGTCACCACTGGCCATCAGAGGAGAGCAGGGATGGCTTGCCATTGTCATGGTTGGGAGGGGAGGCAGCGCAGGGCCCAGTTCAGGTCGGGGACAGGCTGGCGTGGCCGTCTGTTTGGCTTGGGGGACTTTCTCCAGTGGTGCCCGGAGGGATGGCGCAGTTCAGACCGTTCAGGGTCAGGCTTTGTCCCGTCGGTGGAAGAATGGGGACGAAGGGAGAGGAAGCTTTTGGGGGAGTGGAACACCGGTTCCTGCAGGTGCACACAAACACCTGGTCTTGCCATCATGAGAACGTCAGGTGATCGAGCCCAATGTCATAAGCCTGTAAAGATGACTTAAAGCAAGCTGGGCATGGTGGCGCATGCTTGTAATCCCAGTACTTGGGAGGCTGAGACAGGAGGGTCACAGGTTCACAGCCAGTGTCAGCTACTTAGTGAGGCCCTCTGCAATTTAGTGAGACCCTGTTTCCAAATAAAGAATAAAAAATAGGGTTGGGGGTGTAGCTCAGAGGTAGAATGCCCCTGGGTTCAATGCCCAGTACTGTGAAGAAGAAGGAGGATGAGAAGAGGAGGTGGAGAAGGAGAAGGAGGAGGAGGAGGAGGAGGAGGGGGAGGGAAAAGAGGAGAAGGAGGAGGAGGAGGAGGAAGAATTAAGCCAGGCAGGTGGTACACACCTGTCATCCCAACATTTGGGAGGCTGAGACAGGAGGATCACAGGTTCATGGCCAACCTCAGCAACTTAGCAAGTCCCTGATTCAAAATAAAAAAAAAATAAAATAGGGCTGGGGGTGTAGCTCAGAGGTAGAACGCCCCTGGGTTCAATCCCTAGTACCAACACAAAACCACATTGCCTGGAGGTTGCATTAGAAGGACAGTGAGGCCCCTCCTCCAGCCCCGAGTCTGGGAGAATGAGGTGGGGGAGCTCGCGGAAGTGGTCCACTCATTACCTGCGCCCTCTCCCCCGCCTCCGCCCCAGACATCCGCCTGGACTGGGAGACCTATGTCCCCGAGAACAAGGAGGACCGGCTGCTGGAGCTGCTAGTGTTTTATGGACCGCCGTTCCCGCTGCGGGACCAGGACGGGAATGAGCTCATATGCCCGGGGTCCACCGAGAGCAGCAGCTCGCTCTGGTCCCCGAGCCCCTCTAGTGTGTCAGAGTCCAGCCACACAGCCGTGCGGTTGGTGAGCAGGGGCGGGGGGTGCAGGGGCGCAGGGGTGCAGGGACGCAGGGCCTCTGAGGTGTGGCCCCGTGAACCCCAGCGACTCCCTGGCCATAGGTGGACAGCCCGTCCAGCACCAGCGACGGGGCCATGGAACCCATCATCTCGGTCATCCTGCAGGGGCACGAGGGGGTGCCCTCCGACCACCTGTACAGCATCAGCCCCCGGCAGATTGTAAGTGAGGCTCACGTTCCTTCGGGCTCTGGGCTCTGCTCTGCTTCTCAAGACCTGCCCGGCGAGGCTCAGGCTACTGTGTTGTACCAGGTGGTCCCTGCAGGGGGCAGTAGCACCATCTACGTCTCCTTTACACCCTCGGTGCTCGGCCCCGACGCCCTGCACAAGGTGGAGTGCATCGGCTACGCCCTGGGCTTCATGAGCCTGGACAGCGAGGTGAGCCCTCCTGTCCCCTTGGGTAGGGGCCACCGCCATTGTCTCTGTCCCGGGACCACCCATGCAATGACCAGTGGTGGCTTGGGCTCCCAGGTGGAAAGGGTGATCCCCGGGAGGAGGCATCGCCTGCAGGACTTCGCTGTGGGACCCCTGCGACTGGACCTACATGGCTACGTGAGACAGGCGGGGTGAGTCCGCCCCGTCCCCTGTCGATCCTGGGATGGGGTTGGGGGGCACTGTCCTAGTTCACTGGCCCCAAAGGACAGGAATGGGAGGACAGAGAAACCAGCATGGAGCCCAGGGAAGGCCCCCGGAGCAGAGAAGGGGCCGCCAAGCCGTGCCTGTCGCTGGCAGGCTGAGCGTGGAGCTGGACAGCAGTGGCAGCCTGGAGTTCCGGTGCCGGGCCAGCGACCTCATCCCCAAGCAGCCCTGCTCTGGGGTAAGTGTGCCCCGCCCCCCAGGCCCTGCCAATTTCCCTGCGGGGACACAGGCCGTGGGCCCCAGGAGAAGGGGACAGGCAAAGCCTAGCCTCTCCGCCTCTGCGGCGGCCCAGGTGCTGAGCGAGCTGCTGACCACCCGCCACCTGAAGCTGATCAACACCACGGAAATCCTGCACTGCTTCCGGCTCCGGGTCTCCAGGCCCTTCTCTGTTTCTCAAGCTGGGGTGAGCAGGGGCCACGGGGCTTCCTCTGGTCGGAAGCAGGGATGCAAGAACGAGACAGCCTCCAGGGACAAGCAGCTGGCGGTCCGTCCGCAGGATAACCTGCTGGTCAGTGTGTATGGGTGGTGGGGGGTGGAAACGCCCAGACCCCCCAGTCCACCCCGTAGGGCCTGGAGGAGCCCCCCGCCCCACCCCCCACCCCCGCACCTCTACTTCTGCGCAGACCCCGCCTTCCTCTTGGGACCTCATCCAAGGGTTTGTGCCGGGCTCAGCGGTGCCCACATAGGGTTGCAAGGCACCCTGGGTCCCAGGTGCCTCCCCTCCTCTGACGGCATCAGTGATAACAGCAGCCTGGATTTTCAGAAGGGTCACCCTGGGGATGCCAGGGCCTCCGTGGGAGCCGTTAACTTCGGCCTCTTTTGGTCTGAGCGCCTGGATTGGAGAGGGGACACGGGCCTCACGGGGGCTGGGTATGGGCACACCCTGGCTGCACAGGCCCACCGAGGACGACTGGCCAGGCTGCAGCCTGCGCTCGCTCTCCCTTTTTTTTTTTTTTTTTTAATTTATTGGAGGCGCGCTTCTCCTCTCCTGGGGGAGTTTCCATTTCTGCTAAGGCTCCCAAGAGCTCCACCTGGCGGGGCTCTGGCCTCCCTCTGCACCTTCTTGGTTGATCTCATCCATTTCCAGAGCCTCTGCGAGGGGCCACGTTCTGTCCTTCAAACATGCCCTTCGCTATCTGTGCAGCTAGTGCCTGCCACCTGCCGCTGATGGGACTCCCCAGAGGACCTCCTCATGGAGCAGGGACAGACACAGATGTACAGAACACGCGGTGGGCCCCTTGGCCACCTTGCATGGCTCCTTCTAGAGCTAAGTGACTGCCCCCAGGAGTCTGAGTTTAGCCACCAGGTAGTTTAAAGCCCTTGGGGAGCCGGAGAGGCCCAAAGTCTCCCAGCAAAAGAACATTGAAAGCCGGGCGTGGTGGCCCACAACTGTAATCCCAGTACTTGGGAGGCTGAGACAGGAGGATCGCAGGTTCGCGGCCAGCCTCAGCAACTTAGTGAGGTCCTCCGCAACTTAGTGAGACTCTGTTTCAAAATAAAAAATAAAACAGAGCTAGGGGTATAGCTCAAAGGTAGAATGCCCCTGGGTTCAATCCCAGAAACACACACACACGGACATCACACATCCCATAATGGCACCATTATCTCACGCTCTGTTTATAGACAGTGCCCAAGCATCTGACTCCCAAACAGAATTCTCTCCTCAGTTCTAGACCAAAACTCACACTGTAAAACTGAATTCCCCCTGGCCCTCCAGACCCTGCTCCGCCCCGCACCTGTGACTTTTTACTGCAGTGGCATTTGCCCTCAGTAAACGCCAGCCCTCCCCACTGCCCAGGCTGAGCACGGGCCCACCTCGACCTAGACACCCCTCCGCTCTGAGCAGCCCCCACGCCCTGCAGATCTCTCCCTCCCTCTTCCTCTCTCCTTCCCCTCTCCCCTCCCCTCCCCACTTCAACTCTAGTGCATATCTTGCGCTAGGACAATGGTTTCCAAGCCTGGCAGTACACCAGTGGCCCTTGGGAAGCTCGTTGAAAATACAGGCTCCCAGGCCGCACTTCCAGAGATGGCAGGATCTGGACGAAGGCCCAGGAATCTGTATCTTTTGTTTGTTTGTTTTTGTTTTGTGGTACTGGAGATTGAACTCAGGAGCAGTCATTCTGCCTCGGAGCTACAATGTTTGTTTTGGTCTTTTGGGGTTTTTTTTGTTGTTGTTGTTGTTGTTGTTTGTTTTTGTTTTGTTTTGCAGTACTGGGGATTGAACTCAGGGGTCTTCTATCTCTAAGCTATCCACTCCCCCCCCCCCCCCCCCCCCCCCCTT